>JAOTQW010000008.1:8787566-8809950 GCA_026260075.1 Sisor rabdophorus
ATAGATAGATAGATAGATAGATAGATAGATAGATAGATAGATAGATAGATAGAACATATATACATTTATACGTATATATAATATTAAATATTAAGTGCAAAGCTTAATGAAAAAACTTGCTTTTTCTTAACACAGTTTTGATCCAATTCATCTACTTCAATAGAAATATTTAGATTTTACTTCTTTAAGTTGTACACATTCTTAAAAGTTCACCAAGTCAGTTTCCTCTCACTGTTTTGAAATCACTGGGTGCTTACAGGCCTGGGAAGCCAAGCATGTAAGCTTCCCCAAGTCATTAAGGGCAGGCTTGAAAAGACTGTCACCAGGCAGGAGATAAGCCCATGAGTGCTGGAGTAATAAGGGCCAAATAAAGCATGCACTGTGAAGAACCTCCTTGGATACTGAGCCTCGGATTAGAGACAGCCTGTAAAGAAGAGAGTGTCAATGGACTTACACAAGATATGAATTAAGTGAAAGGAGAAAATTAGAAAAAGCGAAGGTTGGTTAAATAAAACTTATCGGTATTCTGAAGCTAGTTGGGTAACCCACTGTGCCCTGAGGACTCAGTGGGATCTCCAAAATGGAAAGTGGGAGAATTATAGTTTTTTTTAGAAGCTCCTATCTATAAACTGAGCTGAATGGGTGAGTGTGAAACTCCTAGAAGGAAATCTTCTGCCCTTTCTCTAAGTTCGAAAAGGTTTTTCATTCAGAGAAGAACAGTGTTTGTGTGTGTGTGGTGTTGCAGCCATTTGAAGCAGTCTTTTTTGCTTCCTGTGGGTTGTTATAGATAAGATCATGGTCAGCAGCGCAGTGGGGGTGGAAAGGAACTTTTTTTGCTCAAACTCGTCCCTAAAGAACAGGATACAGTGCTAAATTATTTTATTAAACCTGTCTGATAAATTAAGAGTATGGATTATTTGGGGATATTCTAGCTGTTTTTTTATTAGTTGCTATATACTACATTTACATAAAACCTTAAAAGGATCAGAAAAAGATCAAATAAGAGAAGACAAAATCTGTATTTAAGATGTTAAATGGGGCTTAAACAGTTTATATTATATATTGTTTATATTCTTGATTAAAATGCTATGATTTAATCAGGATTAATTAATCAGGATTCTAGTAATCAGTTTGGTTTGAGTAAGATCAGTTTTGTTGGTAATACTCAATTAAAGAAATAGTGAAGTAATTAGGTCATCCTGCTACACTATCAGAACTCATTTCCGATTGCAACTCAACGGCTGGCCTTAATACAAGCCACATTGAGCTCTGACATTCACAGACATAATTTAAAGCAGACTTCTGAGGTCCACTCAGGTGGGTCTAAGATGTACATCTAAACAAATGTGAGGTCTAGAGTCACGGAGATCCAATCATCCCCTTACAGAGTTACTGTGCTCTGTAACTCAGCCAGCCCACAAGCTCAATACAGGTGTCAGGACTGATTAGGTCTTAACATTTTGGTTATCTAGTAGAATTATATTACTCTTATGCAAAGTCCTACTGGGATTTTTAAAGCAACCAGTTTCTCTTGTTGTGGAAAGCAGCCGAAGATCTTTGACAGGCAAAAAGAAAAGAGATTTTAAGGGTTAAAAGTATCAGTGGTTGTCAGTTGTGTTCCACAGTTGGATAATGTACACATGATGAATGAAGCTAAAGGCAGAGATCATGTGACACACACTTCCCTCTTGCACACAACACACACCTCTCTTATGTTTCTGAAAGAGTTCATGTGGCCAGTTTTCTCCAATCGTATTTAGAAATTTTTACATTTTCATTTACATTTACAGCATTTAGCAGACGCTCTTATCCAGAGCGACATACAAAAGTGCTTTAAAATTCATTGTTTTACACTTTATTATAACTATTGATATAGATATTATTTTCATTATCACTTTGTTTTCACTGTCATTCTTAGCCTGAATAGCAACACCATGTTTAATTATTTATTAATTTATTTTTTCAAGCAAGTTTATATTTAAGCTGCTTTTCTGTTTATTTCTGATATTTACAAAAATATATATTTTTAAAGGTTTGGGTCAAAAGTTTTCCAACACTCTGTATGCATTCTTAACCCAAACAGAACTATCTGTAACTGAGGACATGACATGTTTCTGATGTAGAACATTTAACAACGAATTACAATTAAAAAGAAGGGTAAACAGTGTTAATAGAGCTACTTTTTGTATATGCAACATAATACTTTCAGTCAAATTTGTGCGGGGGTCGTTTGCTATAATGCATCCCAGTTGCCATACTCAGTGTACTAATATATCTTAATAAATTTTTTGGTTGGGAGTAATTTAAAACCTGAACAACATTTTATGTTCTGTACTTTTTTTACATCTGCTATTTTGTCAGAATAAATTAAACATCTCTACATTTGCGTGTGATTTTTCCTGTACTGTATTTTTTTACCTAGGTGTCTCAGCTGCTGCATCCACATGTCTGTGCTTAACAGCAGAAAAAAATTGATTAAAATGGAAGGCTTATGAGAAGTAAATGAATAGAGAATTAATAATGAAAGAAAACCTAAATACTTGACTGGTCTGCACTCGTGTGTTTTTGTATAAGTCTGTTTAGTTCCTATTGTTGGGCCTGAAAAAGTCTGTCAGTGTAACAAAAGCCAATACAAACATTTTTATATTTAGCAACTTTTAAGTCTTTGCTTCAGCATTACCAATATGGCCACATTAATCTTTCCTGCTATTTATTTTTTTTTGTCTTGTTTTTTTTGTCTTTTTTTCTTGGAAGAAGACTATAATTCACTCCTGTAGGGCCATGCAGTGAGGAGCACTAATCCATCCCAGACTACAGGCAGTGTAATAGAGTTTTTCTCTCTCTCTCATTCACTCTCACTCACGTTCTCTCACTTGCACTTTCTGTCTCCCTTTCTGTTTTTCTCCCTGTCTCATTTTTTTTCTTTCACTCTCTCTTTTTGATCAAAGAATTTGCGTACAGAGTGCACAAATTAGACTGACATGCACAGCAACTCTAGGATACTAAGATGGCAAAGAGATAGAAGCAGAGAAGTGAAGAAAAAAGTAGAAGGAAAGAAAAAAAGGAAGAGTATTATAATTTAATAATTATTATTCTAATTTACAGGACATTGCAGACATAAATGCACATTTAGATGAGCTTGAGAACAATCCAAACAACATTCATTCATTAAGACAGATGTTTCTTTGTAATTTTAAGTAAGGTTTTTAGTAATCCAAAAAAACCCATAAAAACATACAAATTACGATTATAATTTACCTTAAAAGTTAATCCTTACTAATAACCACACCCACAAACACACACAAGCATGCATAGAGAAGGTGCTCAAATTAACTCTCGCTGTTGAATGTATTCTTGTTGTTGGTGAGGTTTATCACGAAACAAAGATTTATCATGAAACAAAGAAGACTGGGCTGTGATTTTTTCTTTATTTGAAGCATGTAACCACCTAATTGGTTCCTGCTGAGCTGGATTTGGAATCCATTAATCTATAACGTGTGCAAATCCTTACATGTCCAATGCTATTAAACAAATCTTAACACTTAACCTGCTTTATCATATTCAGGTTGTGAGAACTGCCATGCCAGATAAATGATTCAGGCCTATATCAAGAGTCACCCTGACAGAAAGACAGAAAGAGTCAGGCAGAGGAATGTCCAACACCTCTGTGTGGATTAACCCACATGTCAAACACACCATTAAAGCTGCAGCATGGTCTGCTGTCACTGCTTTTCATCATCTTCCGTAGACATACAAGATATAAACATGTGGTAACCTGTAAGTTGGATTAATATAGGGAACAAATACCTTTCTAGATTGTTGCTGTTTAAATGCTGTTAAATTTCTAAGTTTATGCATACAACCATATAGGGTTAATAGATTTTTGCAAATGTTGCTTTTAAAATTAATACATTTTGACATACATATACATCAAAATATTTGATTCAAAGGTAGAGGAATTCATGCATTACATTTACTTACTAAATATTGAAAAAAGGTAATATTGTTCTCTATTTGTTTAAATCATTACATATAAGGCATATCCTCCACACAAAACTATCTATCTATTGTTTATACCCGCTTACTCCTAATAAAGGTCAAGGGGATCTGCTGGAGTATTTATCAACTGTAATTGGTCAAAAGGCAGGGTTACACCCTTGACAGGTTGCCAATCCATCACAGGGCCACATACAGATAAATAATCACACATACGCTCTTACTCCTTTGGGCAATTTACAATCATCAATCAATTTAAATGTTTTCTGACTCTGGAAGGAAACTGAAGTACATGAATTAAACCCAAACAAGCATAGGGAGAACACACAAACTCCACAGCTGACGCTGTGCTCTGACCCAAGAAACAAATTTCACTGTGCTGTAGAGTATATGAGTATATGAGAGTGTACAAGTACATTAACATTAAATCAATAGTTCTATTTTATAATAGCATAAAAAATTTTATAAAGATTTTATATATTTTATTAATAAAAATGATTTATTATATGTCATTAATAAAGAAATCAGAATAAATTCTAGTCATGCTGTATGATTCACAAATGTATTTGAAACATTTAAATTGTAAAATAAAAGTCTAATTAATATTTGGTGAATGCTTTTTATAGTCCTTAATTTTACTTATTTTTAAGTAAATCATCTTCCATTTGTACATGATGTTCAGGTTGTGTTATATTTTGATTAGAAGATGCAGTCATTCCAGCACATTTCACCTTAAAAAAAGATTGTTGGTTCCGTGTCTACATGGTGACACACTGTGCATTTTTTTAAAGAATTTGCATTCTACATAATATAAACCTACACTTTTCAGAAGCTTTTTTAGCAGCCAAATAAGTAAAGACAAGAAAACTAGCCCGACTGGCAGACATACAAGATTGTGGGGGTAAACTTGACCAGTTATGTGTCTTTCATATAGTCTTCCCTTTTTAACCTTTGTATTCTAATCGTTTGTCTGTAAAATGTATGCATAATTTTTTGGTAAATTGAAATCTGGTCCTTTTGGTTTTAAGTTTTAAATCTTTGTTTATAAGATTTAAACCTAATGTTTATACACTAGTGAATACTTGGGATCTTTTAACTAAATGTATCCATATATTACATTTAAAATAAATGTGTCAATTTATTATATTTTAAATATAAGTGTAAATATATATTATATTAAAATATCATTATTACAGTGTTGTTTTACTGTTTTTTTACTTTTAAATGTATAATTTTTTTGCAAAAATTTAAAAAATATAATCATTTCATGCTTTTAAATTTATAAAGCAGAAATGAAAGTTTATGTTTGCACAGCTACTTACTATTTTATTACCAAACAGTTTTGAGCCTTTTTATTATATCGTCAAAAACATCACAGCTGTATGATGTTATGGCCAAGAAGACAGAAACACTAAATTGTCTAGAATGTAACTGATGCTATATTATAACAATTTCCTTTTAATTAAACAAAAAACAGCTTAAGCTGTACCAGAAAAACTTTCAAAGTAAAAAAAAAATCAATTTGGGAACACTTTTTTCCATTTATTTTATTGATCTTTTTTGTAAAAGACCAACACAAAGTAGCCCATAATTGTGAAGTGGAAAGAAAAATGATGGTTTTAAAAATATTAAGCAAAAAAAAACCTCTGGTGTGCATTTTATTCAGCCCCACTGCGTCAATACTTTGTATTGAGCCGCCTTTGGATAGGGAGTGTCTTGCCGCAGAAGCTTGTAATTAAGGTCTGGATTTTGCCTTGGTCATTGTAACACAAAAATATTCTTCAATCTTAACCATTCAATTGTTTCTTTGCTTTTCATAACGCTGTTTGTTCACTAGTCTCTCTAACAAACAACTAGGCCCTCACAGAACAGGTGTATTTATACTGAGACTAAATTACCCACGGGTGGACTTTACTAGGCGACTTTTAAAAGCAGCTAATATTTGCTGGATTTTTTTATTTAGAAAAAAGGTGGGCCCATGCACACCACAGATATTTAGATATTTCCCTAAAATATTTTTTTTTCATTTTTTTAATTGTTTAAATATTTTATTTTACATTAATAAATGTAATAAATACAATATATTTTTTTCATTCCACTTCACAATTATGAGCTCTTTTGTGTTGGACTATTACATCAAATATCAATGAATTCTATTTTATTGTGACAAAATGTGAAAAGTCCAAGGGGTATAAATCATTTTCATGGCACTGTATGTACAATAATCTTACCTGCATCTTTTTAGTTATTACAGTTGCTACAGTAGAATAAAAACATATAAAACTAGTAAAATTCACTGTATTAAGGTTTGCTGTTTTTGATTATTGACCCCAAAACTTCAGGCATGTGCGAGCTCTGTTGACTAAATGATTTGGTCATAGTTATTTGACACTCTTGACCTCAGACATAAAAGTCAGCTCTTTTTCAGTCAGTGATGCCAATTAAAATAATAAAAAAATTGTAAAACTGCTGACAAAGACATTTGTATGGGTCTCTTTTTTTAAATTTATGTCCTTAACATTACAGTAAACAAATAAATTTGTGCTGAGTTTTCATGTTATCCCCGCGCTTGCGTGGGTTTCCTCTGGGTATTTTGGTTTCCTCCCACAGTCCAAAAACATGTGCATTAAGTTGTTTGTTAATTCTTAATTGCCCATAGGAGTAAGTGTAAGTTGTGTGTGTGTGGCCCTGCAATGGACTGGCGACCTGTCCAGAGTGTACCCCTGCCTATTGCCATATGTGCGCTGAAATAGGCTCCAGCAGACCCCAAGGTCGCGAATAAGCGGGAATAGAAGATGAATGAATAAATTATTGGAATAAGTCAGGTACATTCTGCTAAAAACCATAAATGTAGTGGATGTAAGGATTTATTATTACCATATAGCAAATAGGGCCAAATCATTATAAATCAATTACTGTTAAAAAAATTGTTTAAATTAGTCTGATGATACTGACAACAAAAACGGCATAAACTAGATAACTAGATAGTTTTATTACAACATTAACAAGTGTAAACATGCCCTTAGCTGTTATTTAAACTAAACATCTAGCATAGTTCACAAATTAATATAATAATAAAAGAAACAATGAAAACACCTTTAGAGAAACCACAGAACAGATACTTCTTAGCAGAATCAGTAAAATTGATATCCACATCATATAAAAGTACTGTATACAAAACAGAAGATTATAAACTAAACACTGTGTGGTGTGTTTAGTAGTGTCAGAAAGACAGGAAGGAAGATATAGATGGAATAAATACTGTGCTTGCTTTTCTGAATTTTACAAGTCGACACTGTTATTATATTGTCAGACTAGGAAAGAGGAAGGGGTGGACAATGCAGCCTCTGAAAACTGTGAGGTGGTTTAGATCAAGGCAGTTTGTAGTGATGAGATCACTTTTTTAAACACACAATTCCTGAAACACATTAAGAGGCCTGAGGATGCAGCGGGCCCTTTACTGAACTTGTCATCAGATACTATCAGTCAGAGCAGCCTAAAGCTGACAGCTGCTTATATCTGAGAAAGTGGACAGCTGTACCAGAAGCAAGGACTAAAGATATAAGTATATCTGCAATTATAGCATTTAAAATCACATTTGAGGTATAAACAGAAGAGTATATATATATGTCGAAGCTCTATCGCTACCTAATATTCAGCAGGTTGATTTTTAATGGGTAACTGTAACGTTTGTATGTCATAGGTTCATATTACACTATCAGATGGCTTGTAAATATTTTCAACTATCTTAAGTTTGGAAATAGTGGGCTGAAAACAGAACAGCTGTTGAACAGATTCTCAGCTTTCTTAGTGAAACTTGATAAGATATATCTGCTATGCTGGACAGATCTCGTTAGTGTATCTACTATTCTCAATGCTTGCTACTGGATACTATTACTACTACTACTATTATTACTACTCCTAATAATAATGAAAATTAATATTGCTTATATTTACTTGTTTTTAGTTAAAACGCATACTATTGTATTAAGGGGCTTAATTAATTATTTGAACAAAGTCCATGAAACCTGTAGCAGTCAATCTATAGAAAGAGAGAGAGACACACACACACACAGGAGGAGGAAAACAAGATTACCCAGAGTAACCCCACACAAGTGCAGGGAGAATATGCAAACTTTGCACAAAAGGAAAACTATAATATACCATAGCCATTACGATGCTTGGTTTGTATACTTTACTCAATTTAGACAATATTATTTACCAAATGCTATACTATACTATGCTATACTATACTATACTATACTTAATAATTATATTTTATACTACATATCCTATACTTTAAATATATTCATACATTCATACTTAGCAATTATTTTTTATTTTACAGAATTTTACTTTCATGTTTACATGTAGGACATTTTACTGCAAGTTGTACGTGACAAACAAAATTTGAATTTGATGTTTATGCATGTCCACAAACATAAATAATATTCTCTAAATTGAGTAAAGTATACAAACCAAGCATCGTAATGGCTATAGACATTGTAATATGTAATAGTAACATTGTAATAGCCATTGTCAATGTAATAGTAATCCAGTAACGGCTAAAGTGCTATAGCAATATTTCTATTTTAGGAACAGCACACGAGTTAAAATAGAAGAGTTGATGAAAAGCCAAGCACAAGGCCAGGAGCTACCATAAAAACTCTTGGTGCGGTTTAAATAGCCACAAGACAAGAATCAATAATCGGAGTGAAAAAAACATTGTTGAAGTAAATTTGTTGAATTTTGGTCAAAACATTTGTTAAATGTCAAATAGACTAAGGTGCAGAAACATAAAGCTTTCTTAGAAGCTGAACTGCTGGGGACTCTTTAAGCATGTCGTTGCCTGTCAATGTGCTTTTAGACCAAGACAATGGAAAAAATAAATGCTTTTCTAAGCTGTCTTTTGATCTTTCCAAAATGGAAACAATGCAATAGTATGCAAAAAGGAAAGCAAGATTTATAGCTGTTTAAGGCATAAAGGAATATGATTTTCATTATGTCTTCTATTTACAACAAATTTAAAACAATATTACCTCTGACTGGGGTTTCCCATTTTTTAAACCAGTACATTTAATAGGAATACTTAAGCATTGTGAGAATCTTAGAGCTCAGTTTTGACATTGTTGCTAAAGCTGCCTTTAGGTATTAGCTCAGTGAGGGAAAAGCCAGCAGACAGATCGCTTCAGTGTTTTAGAGGCCATGGAATTTTTGACTTAAAGAGGAAAAGCAAAGAGGTCTTAATCTGGCAAGTAAGAATGTAAAGCTCTCAGGTGGCCTGATGGAAAATCTCACACTGTGACGACATTGACGACATCTGTGAGAAAGTAAGAGGAGCAAAAAGATACTGAAAAATATCAAGCTTGTTTATATCAATCTGATATTTTCCCTTCCCTGTAAATGCCTATAAGTTTAAAACACATCGACACCATAATTTATGTCAAACATTATTCTATTAGTGTGATTTAATATGGAGCCCATCGCCTGACTGTTTTTCTGTATGTGTGAGTGTGCGTATGTGTTTGTGTGTGCGCATGTGTGTTCGTAGTATAATTTATATATATTTCTAGAGCGTGGCCAAAATTTTGTCTATTTTATTGTCATTAAAATCAAATTGCTATAAAATGCCTGGTAAATTGGCAAGCTAGGCAATTATTTAGCTATTGATCACTTTGTAAAGCGTCACCCACATATTATGCATTTCTTTCTCTATAATGATCAATAAAAAAATTAGAACATAACAATTTAACCTATTGCTTTAGTAAATTAATAAATTAATTCATCCATCTTCTATACCTGCTTATTCCCGAACTCTGGGTCACATGGGTCATGCTAGAGACTATCTCAGCGCACATAGGGCGAGAGGCGGGGGTACACCCAGGTCACCAGTTCTTTACAGAAACAACCACACCCACTCACACTCACACCCAGGACCTTCTTGTTGTGAGGTCACCGTGCTAACCACTATGCCACTGCGCCGGATTTAGTACATTTTGAACATTTAAGTACATAAAACAGTATTAACCGAAATGTCAAAAAGCATTTTGAAAAAAATGACACTATCAAGTATCATACAAACAAGTACCACTGCACAGTATTTTTAATAACAACTATAAGTATTTCAGTAAATTGATAAGGAATGTTTAGATGACAGCAGCCATTTATCCATTCTCTGTAAATGACTACATCTAATCAGGGTCATGAGTATCTGCTGGAGTTTATCCAAGTTTTTACAGAACAGAAAGTTTGGGGTACACCTTGGACAGGTCGCCAGTCTATCGCAGGGCGACACATAGATAAACAACCACATGCATTCACACTCATTCATATGTGCAAATTTCAATCACTGTGGAAGGAAACTGGAATACCTGAAGTAAACCATACAAGCAAGGGAGAAAATTCAAACTTTACACAAAATGACATCTAAAGAGGATATAAACCTGGGACCTACTTGATGTGATGCAACAATGCTAACCCCCTAAGCCACCAGGCTGTAAAATCTTTTTAGTTAAGCAGTTCAGTCCGTGTTGTCAGTTTTGTTTTGAAGTTTTAAATGTTAAAGTCAGCCTTATGTGGCTTTACTTACAGTATACAGCACTATAACTGCAAGACCTAAAGGCAGAAAAAAAGATTCCTGATGGCCAAGCAGTGCAATCTGTAGGATGAGAAAATGGGTTGGTCATTTGGTTAATAAATCTTAGCCCTGTCAGTTGAAAGGCTTGTCAGGCTTTTCAGGAATAACTGACCAGCTCCTTATGTGAACCTTTTTACAAAAACATGGGCATATGTCTACCACTGACTAAAGGACACTAAGGAAGGTGGATTTACATTAAAAAAAGTCTTGTGAACTGTTTAATCCCTATATTTATTAACCATTGTTATTTCTTTAATATCTGTTGAGTTTTTAAGTAGATTGGCTTAAATTTCCCAAACTTTGATTTTTTTTTAATGAATGAATGCGTAAATATATAAGTCAAAGAAAGAAAAAAAAGAAAGAAAAAAGAAAGAAAGGTATGTAGCACTGTAACCTGATAGAAACAACTATTCATTCCACTACTGACATATAAAGCTGAATTTTACTTAAATATACTATGCATTATTTGGATAGATGCAAATAATGTGTTTAAGTAAGTTTCAAGCTTTTGTTTAAGATTTTTTAAAATCTATGTAAAAACAACATTACAAAAGTTTTGTTTTTCACAAAAAACATTTTAAGTTTAATTTGAATTAACATATATTAAAAACCTGATCTGTCCAGGGTGTATCCTTACTGCCTTTTTCCTTTAGAGAGCTGAAATAGGCTCAAGCAGACACCTTGTAATCCCTTATTAGAAAATAAGGAAATAAAGGAAAAAAGATAAATGAATAAATATATATAATCTGACTAACTATTTAACTAATATACCCAGTAATTGTTTACTCTGATGTTTTATGCTATTCATACGCAGTATTGACAACCCTGGGATTAAACTCACAACAGCAAAAAAGTTAGAGCTGCATTAATGCTGTACTATAATCTTTGCAGCCAAAACTAGTGGCATATTTTGAAAATAAATCTCCTATTGACAAATTGAAATAAAAAAATGCTGCAATCTGAATGTATAATATACACAAATTGTAATTTTTGCTTCAAGCTGATTTACATTTGGACGGTGTGGTGGCGGTTAGCACGGTCGCCTCACAACAAAAATGTCCTGGGTTCGATCCCGAACACGGGGTCTTTCTGTGCGGAGTTTGTATGTTCTCCCTGTGCTTGCGTATGTTTCCTTCGGTGGATTCGAAATTGCCCATATGAGTGAGTGCAGGTTGTGTGTGTGTGTGTGTGGCCCTGCGATGGACTGGCGACCTCTCCAAGGTGTTCGCCCGGTGTGCGCTGGGATAGGCTCCAGCAGACCCACATGACCCCGGGCTTGGGAATAAGCGGGTATCAAAAATAAATGAATAAATAATTCACATTTACCCAGTTTTGCAGGGCCTGTTAAGGTCCATGTCAGTACTAAGACTTACTAAGAGAAAGAACATTTAACATTGGACCTTATATCAACATGTAATTTAATTATGGCTGATGTAAAATTGCCTTTCTAATTCAAAATCATGAATGCTATCTAATATTTACTATTTATTGACAAACAAATTCTATTGTAGTACTACAGTACATAACCTACTGTATAGAACTAATACAGTAGGTTATGTCCTGTAAGAACCAAGGCTATTGTACATCATGTACTATAATCAATTGACGTGAACTGCTTCTAAATACACTCTACAGAGATGTCCTACAATATAAATATCCAAACACATATAGAAATATTTTTCAAAAGCCTGAAAAGATCAGTACAGATGAGGACTTTGGCAAGTTTTAGAGCATTTCAAACTCACTTAGTAAATGTCAGCAAATGTAAGACTGATCCATAGATTGATCTCTAGATAAAATTTATCAAAAAAAAAAAGGAAATCTTTCGATCCACTTTAAAGTGTTATATAAAAATTGGAAAAAATAAAAAAAATTACAAATTTGATTTTTGTTATTCACTTCAAATGTAAACTGTATATTTACAAATAAAAATTAAACACAAGATAAAATAGTTTACAATTGGTAACAAAATTCAGGTAAAGCTAAATTTTTGGCTTATATAGGTTTAAGAAAAAGTGTTAAAAAAACTGGTTTACCAATTGCATAGGATATCTCTGTTTGTTGTAGCTTTACACTTGCTCTTAACTGGAAGTAAGAAGCACAAACATGTTTCAGCATGACCAAAAACAAGACCCTTAAAGACATTGTTTTTGTAAGGATTCAAGTGGAGGAACTTGAGTATCTAACATCGACCATGACCTCAACAGTGTGACGAAATGTAACACTGACTGCACCCCAGACTTCTTCACTTGACATCAGTGCCTGTGCTCTTGAAGCTGCTCTTGAATCTGCAATAGCACAAATCTTCAGAGATAAGCTTCAACAACACATAGTTAAGTCTTCACAGTTTATTGAACTTCAAAAGTTTATTGCAAAAAAAGGAAGGACTAAATCTGAAATTAGATGTTAAATAAGCACAAATGGACGTGACGGTTCAACTTTTTAGATATCTTATAATTTTGATTTATTCATTCATCTTCTATACGCGCATATTCCCTAGCTCGGGGTTACGGCTCGTCTGTTGGAACATATCCCAGCACACATAGGGCGAATTGCGGGGGTACACCCTGGGCAGGTTGACAGTACATCGCAGGGCCACACATAGACAAACAGACACACATACAAACTCATATTGGCTATTTAGAATCACCAATCAACCTGATGTACATGTTCTTGAACTATGGAAGAAACCTGCAGTAAACACACGCAAGCGCAGGGAGAACATGCAAACTCCGCACAGAAAGACCCCTTTCCTGAGAAAGAAGGTCACCGTGACCACTATGCCATATTTTTTTAAATTAAAAGTAGTATAAATTTTTTAAATGTATTTCTAAAGCACCAACTTCCTGGTCATCGCGGAGTCTTCTGCACGAATCTATAAAGAGAAAACAGACAACCCGCTAGAGATAGAAACTTTTCTAATTGGCTAACTTGCTCCGAGTGGGCGTGGTTAGGCTCAGGGCGCCGAGTAGCGCTTGGAGTGAAGAGGGGTGTCTTATGGATGGCCAAGGGAAATCAGTCGAGTTGGCACTGACCCTTCAGCCTACCCAAACTTTCCAAAGCGCCCTAAATATACGAAGCTTGCATTTACATTCTTGCCACGGATGGACGTAATCAGTTGGAGATGAGGCCAACGCGCGCGGCAACATTGGCGTTGCAGAAGAAACACGAGAATCCCATGAACCGCTGCTGACAAGACTGGGGAAGGAGAGCAGAAAGCCGGTGGTGGGGAGGAGGAGGAGGCTACGGCTTTTGCTTCCCGGGAAAAAACCATGCCGCTGGCAATCTGGCTGCTGGGACTCATGTGGCACCTTGCAGGACTTGCCTGGAGTTTGCACATGAATCGACTGCATCCAAAGCAAGGTAGATGTGTGGTTAAAATATTAGAAGGTTGGGAAAGTTAAAGAACAAGTGATGTATGATGTCAAGGTTGTAAAGCGTTTATGCTGTGCATATACAACAGGTCCATTAGAGTTAAACAAACTAGACTATTAAAATTATGCAATATGATTTAATGTTTACCATATTACCGCATCTAATACCATATTACCGCATCTAATCAGTCCAGGGCCTGTCTTAATGGCTATACTTAAAGATCCCTTTATCGGGCTGTTTTACATAAATTAATAAAATTATCCGTAATTATCAAGTCCAACTGTTTTTCTTTTCTTTTAGAAAGTTTCGTCAGGCAGCTGTCCGCGTATGAAATAGTCACACCGGTACGTGTAAATGATTTCGGTGAGTCCTTCCCGCAGCAGCGGCACTACCGGCGCAGGCGAAGGAGCGCAGACTCGGACCTGGCGGCGGCGCTGCTGCGCGCGCACTATCGCATCGAAGCGTTTGGGGAGCGCTTTCACCTCAACCTGAGCGCCGACGCGGCTTTTATAGCGCCCTCATACACAGTGACGCACCTAGGCGCACCAGACAGCCGAGGACACAACCCCGAGGACATGCGCCACTGTTTCTTTCAAGGACACGTCAATGGACAACACCAGCACCGCGCTGCGTTTAGTCTGTGCACTGGCCTTGTAAGTAGCCTGTGGCAGCTACACCGACACACTACATGCAGAAATTACATTTAAAAATCACATTCAAAATTTGATATGAAGGGCCAGCATTGAATCGCATTGAAGTTTTTTTCCAGGCTTTCCAGTTTCCTCTCACTTTTCAAATTCATGCAATGGGCAAATAGGCTAGCCTACATCTATTTAGGTGTGAGTACAGTGAGTGTGAGTACATGGATGTGTAGCTGCATAGTTGTCTGCAATGGACTGACAGCTCATTCAGGGTGTGTCCCTGCCTCACACCCAAAGATCTAGGGATAGGTCCTTATTTCTGGCCAGCACCTGAAAATTGCATCTCAGTAGTTAATAAAATTAGTAGACATTTACATCATTTGGCAGACACCCTTACCTAAAGTGACTTGAGGGTTAAGGGTCATGCTCAGGGGCCCATTATTGGTGCTGAAAATGGAACAATGGTCTTTCAGTTAGCAGTCCAACACACTGAGCTACCACCTATTACTGTCTTAGATATGTGATCAAAAGTCCAAAGTTGGATTTGGTTTATAGGTGCCATTCTAAGTCTATGATTAAATAAATACCTAAACACTGGAGATTGGCAGTAGGAACCAGTTTTCACTTTGTAAATCTGCTATCTGAACATCATTCCGCACAATTTAGTAAACAAAGGTCAGTAGAATACATAAAATATCTTTATATTCTACTGGCTAAAATATAGCTGTACAGCGTATATAACATGGGAATTTGTGTTCCTCTGGTATTCAAAATCAATAGATTAGGTAATTAGATGAATCATAATATTCAAACGCTGATGAATCATATTATTCATGTTTCAACACCATGATAAATTGGCATGATATGACAAAGTTTGCTCCAGCTTCATGATCAACATTTCCAACATATGATCTGGCTTTGCCATAACCAAGATAGAACAAGCATTTGGCAACCACCCTTATCCAGAGTATGTTAATTTTTCAAATCTATCAGTAAAGATCTGAGAGTTAAACCTGTGAACACAGAGTTACCACATCCATTAAATAGATCTAAATGTTCTACATTACTTTATTACACACATGGTCACACTAGCACATACAATTTTAAGATATATACATTGCATGTTTTTTTAAAAATCTGGTAGGAACATATGCCTAGAGAAACCTCACAAACATGTAATATGTGCATGGTCACAGGGAGAATGTGCACATACTACACTTGGATTCGGAACCAGCCTCTGAAAGTATAGGGCACAGACATTACTGACAAAGCCACTGTGCTGGCAGTGTAACTTCTGTATTAAAATACCCTCGAAATATTTATATATAATTTTAAAACATCCTCTGTGACTTTTACTTCACTTAGCAACTGTTTAGTCAGAAGTTTCCAGGTTTTAGTGACCTTTAACATTATTTTGTGTTAAAATGCTGGTCACTGGCTTTCTGTGAACTGGCACTTGGATAGTTGTGCATTTCCATTCTTTGATCTAGGCTTTTAAAAAACTGCTTTAATGTGCATGTGGTCATTCATTAATTAGTTATTGTAGTGAGGAATTACTCATGCTGAATAAAGAGGTAAAGAGGAACTGTGTGTATTTACTGCTCCATTGGCAGTAACCCAGAGGACCCAAGTAATTTAATTCATTTAGGCCATATTTCATTGCCCCTTTTTTAGACTAGATGGTCCTCGGAGGCTGGTGTATATGTTGTGATAAATGTTTATTGTTGAATCTTTAATAAAACATTCAGGAGTATGATTAGACTTAAGGTTTAGTTCCTGACTGTAATTGGTCATATTGCAGATTCTTCTGTGGAGAGATGTTTATGGATTTAAACATCATCAATGTTGAAAAAAATTAACATATTTTGCAATAGTTGGGTCCTTTTTTGGTTCCTGTGGTATTCCCCCTGACTATATTACATTTTTTTGCAGATAGTAGTGAGGCTGCATCAGAAAAGCTGCATGCTAATATTTAAGTTCAGCACTTGTTCTTGAACAGCAGCATGACTTTGCTTATGGGAATCCTTTTGGTGATTTCACCAGCCAATATATTCCACTTACTTTTGATGAAAGAAAACTACAATATTCTACAATATACTAAACATTATCACCCAGTCTGGAATTTTAAACCAGCAATAACCTAACAAAAATCATGCTAAAGCATCACAATTACATTTGAGTATTTATTTTCTAAGCATTGTAATAACAAACTTTGGACACTTTGCGTAAAAGTTGTATTTATATTTAGCAGGTAAAAGAAGTAAATAACATTTAGAATAGCAGCAATACAAAGTAAAATAAAAAAAAACCCAGACAAAACAAAAATCAAAAGAAATTTGTTTTTTTTATAGTAAAGGTAGGTATCTCAGTTATATACTGTACTGCTACATCACTAGTTATATTTAAATTGGATACAGTCAAGCCAATTGTGTGCAAAAAAACACTTTGCAATCTAGCCAATTGTGTTAAAACTTTCGTAACTCATGTGCACCTGAGCCACTTCTCTCTTTTTAGTGCACTCTTTTCTTAAACCAGACGACAGATCATGTCTGCAAGTTAATTTAATAACTCAGATTACAAGATGTTTTTGATGCAGATGCTTATAGCAATTAAGTGTAACCAGAGCCAATGGATAAAAAACACCTGGCAATAATTTAGTCATAAACACAGTCTTTCAGAACAGTAGGCAGTAGTACAATTATAGTACAACACAAAAAATGCTCTGCCGTTTTCATGGGATTTCCTTGTTCCCTGGAGTGGTGTGTCAGAGTTGATGTGTTGTTTCAGCACATGCCCGGCAAAGTTATGGCATTTTTCCATCCCAGAGGCTGTGTCCGGATGTATTCTGCTGTTAGAACACACCCTCTTTCCTTAAAGTATAAATAATCCTATGTTTAAATTAGATTATGTTTAAATGAACAATGTCCTGTTAGAATGAACAAATAAAATATTCATGTAAACACCACCAGGTACATAGTGAGTTCTTCCAATCCTTTTTTTTCCTGACAGGGTTTTAGAAATTCAGATTACACAATTAAATCTCTCTGCCCTGTTAACTAAAATGAACAAATTTTCTTTCTTTTACTTTGATCATCATATGATTTGTGCATTTGAGACTTAAATCAATGCATTGATCTGACTATTTAAAACAGAGATCTTGTGAGGTAGTATGAGATAAAGAACTTGGCATCCGGCAGCATGTTCCGTTTTACTTCCCCGCTAAACATACCTACTAAACCTGGTGATAAATTCTGAGTGTTATCAGGTGTCTCAAAGCAGTAAAACGAACAAACTGAACTTGAGTTTTGAATTCCTGGTTTCCACAGTCAGAATGTGTGCAGTAAATACAATACCTTGTTTCTGTAATGCCTGTAAAAATTGGCAAATGTTTCTTTTTTTGTAAATATTATTTTTTTTCATTCATAGCTAAATGAGCCTTACTTTATCACTTGTTGTTTATTGTTGTAAGTTGTTTAAATCACTTTATTGTTTATTGTTGTAAGTAAAATGTGGTCAGAAGGCAGTTTTACAGAAATATAGGAATTTAAGATTCAAATTTGAAGGCGGCGCAGTGGCGTAGTTCTTAGCACGGTCGCCTAACAACAAGATCAATTCCCAGGCACAGGGTCTTTCTAGAGTTTGCTTGTTCTTCCAGCGCTTGCGTGGGTTTTCTCCGGATACTATGGTTTCCCATGTACATTAGGTGGATTGGTGACTAAATTGCCCATAGGTGTGAGTGTGAGTGTGTGGTTGTCTGTATGTGGCCCTGCGATAGACTGGCGACCTGTTAATGTAAATACCTCCTTTCTCTCTCTCCCTATGTGCACTGGGATAGGCTCCAGCGATCTCAAATTAGGGAATAGGCGAGTATAGAAGAAACAAATAAGTGTTGTCTGCTAGCTTGAATGGGTTTACTCTGGGTATTCCAGTTTCTTCCCGCAGTCAAAAAACATGTTCATTAGGTGCATTGGTGATTTTAAATTGCCAAAAGTTGTAAGTTTAAGTGGAAAGGCCTTGTGAAGTGGTTAAGCTGTTTGCCTGCTAATTGGACAACCCAGCTTCAATTTCCAGCACCACCAAGCTTCCACTGTGGGCCCTTTGAGCAAGGCCCATAACCCCCAAACAGTTGCTTAGTTGTATAAAAGAAATGAATGTAAGTCACTGTGGATAGTGCGTCTGCCAAATATTGTAAATGTAAGTGTGTGTGTGGCCCTGTGATGGACTGGTGACTGCATTTTGCCCTTTAGAAAGCTGGGTTTCCAGCAGATCCCTGTGACCCTGATTTAGAAAAAAAAACAGGTATAGAAGATAAATAAATTATAACAATCCATATACAATCCAAAAAAAATTAAGTTTAGATCCATATATTGTTCATTCATTTATTCCCTATTCTGTCTATAGCAAATCTAGACTAAGCTTGTTTTCACACCTATAGATCGAAACTGGGGTTAAATAACTGCAATGTTGCAATTTCATATTGGTCTGGTTCGCATTCAAAGGCAATATTTGACGGACCAATCTTTGTTAATACATATGTAAGTAAACCCTCCTTTAATTGGTGAGAGTGCATCTTTTTATTCTCAGGGATTCTGTGTAAAGTTGGCATCTGTCAGGATAGACTGACAGACAGCAGCTTCTATTGATTACTGTGGCTTTTTTGGCTGTTATTGCCACTTCATTATTTTAAGCAGGAATCAAAATAGCAATTGTTTTTTTTTGATAGCAATTGTTACTTTCACATATGTGCAAACAAACCGAACCAAGGGAGAAATAACACCAGGTTCCAAAACAAGCATTTAGGTGTGAAAACTGTAAAATCAATTGATTGAATGAAAGAAAATTAAAGATATTTCATCATTTAAATCAATTACTAAATATCTTTAACAGAGTCTGCCTTAAAAGGCCAAAGGTCATTTAAAATATTGTTTTTCATCAAATTCATGGATTACCTATGTAAACATATTTTATTTATATTTCATGCACAATATTGTCATGATCTCTGTATGTTTTTAATGATTAATGTGTGAAATTAATATTATTGCCTAACATTAATTTCATTTGATCCTGCAGATTGGTACATTTACAACCCACAGTGGAGAGTACTTCCTAGAACCTTTAATGATGGCTGATAAGGAGTACGAGGAAGAACACAACAAACCTCATCTGCTATACAAACACGAGCGAAAAAGGACGTCTTACAGTGACAAACCTGAGCCTTGTGCATCTTCAGGTACTGATGAAATGCAAATTCATTGTACAACAATTTGAAAGATTTGATTAGATCTGTTCTTTTATATGAAGTCCTCTATTTATGTCCCTTATTGTTGATAATGTCAATAGAGCAATTGTTGCATTCTTTATTCATTAGCAAGGTGTTTTGATGTTGAATTTTACCTGGCTGACATCCAAACAAACTGTGAATTAATATTGCATGTTAGGACTTTGTCACAAGTGTCAATGAAAGTATTATATCTGCATTGTTGGTGAGGTATCTAAGATTATTTTATTAGCAAGAACAAATGAGATGAGAAAAAAATTAAATCAACAATGTACAACAGCACTTAGGATCTAGAGTGCTTTGCTATAATTACTCTACCACTTGAAGCCTTCTATTTAATTAGAATTTTTATGGATTGTGTTTTTTAATACCAAAGAGTGACCCTGCAAAGTTCATTGCAAGGAAAGCCTAATGGATTGCTGGTGGTCCCCCTTCTGGGCGGCCTTTATGCCAGTTTGTATAAATCTTGTGTCTGTCGACTGCTTGATTTGCTTGTTATGTGAACACAGCCGTTGTACCCAGCCCTAGGTTATTGTTCACACTGGAACGGAGAGTGGTTTGAATGACTCAAAGGGTGAGGCTGATACCTCCTTAATATTCTTCTTTTTCTTTCGAGTAGTCTGTGTGTGGTAAAGGCAGTTCGGATTGGATCTGCCAAGGTTTTAAAAAGCATGGCCTGAATAAAACCATATGGATCTAATTTCTTTACATATGCTTTGCTTTATTTGACTAAGGCTGATTTGCTGTCAACACACTTCACCTTTTTATATGTTTATAAAACTTTTTCTATATTTAAACTAAATATGGAGTTTGTTCGAAAGTGCAAAGAAGTAAAATCAAAAAGATCATCTGCCAGTGAGTGAAAAGCATCTGATACACAATACAGCAGGATTAAAAGAGATAAGTGCTAACAGTTGAAAGTGTTTTAGAGGGTGACTGTCACCACTAAGAGATAACTTTGGGTCACTTCAAAGATTTGGATATGGGTGGCTTTTGCAAAAAAAAATTATGTTCTTACTGATTAGATCTAAAAAAATGCAATTTAGCTCACATTCTCTGCACAAACAAAATCATGTTTTGATGTAACACAAATGAGATTAAGCATCGCTGTTTGCATGGAATGTTGAAATTGCTATTAGGAACTCTGCATGTTACTGACTGCACCACCTTTGCCTGCAGGAGTCTATGCCAGCGACTCGAGCAGATACTTTTAACTTCTCAGTCAGACAGTATAAATGCTGTGCCAGACAAATGCTAAAATGGCTTTGACTCACCACTTGTCTTAAATTAAGGACAAGAAACATGTCTTGCCCGTCATAGCTTTAATGGGTGTCAAAACGCTAAATACTTTAGGCTTAAATGACATAATAAACAACTAGCAAACTATCATAATCCAATGATCCCTCTCAGTGTACAGAATGTGCACCAAGGGTGTACCCCCTGCCTCTCTCCCCAATGTGCGCTGGGATAGGCTCCCGAGTTCGGGAATAAGAAGTATAGAAGATGAATGATTGAATGAAAATAAGTTGAGTGTCTGATCAGAGCCCTGACCTAAAACCCACTAAAAATCTTAAGTTTAAATAGAACACTGACAGCATCCAGATTACCTGACTAAAGTGACTTATTCTATTGGGTCTGAATGAATTCCCATAGCCACACTCCAAAATCAAGTAGAACCATTTTAGCATTAGTATTTTAGGAAGTGTGTATGTTATCATAGGAGTAAGAGTGACACTAAATATAGAATCGGATGTTGAGCAACAGGATGTGATGCTTAGGTTTCTTAATACTTTTTTCCTTATGTATGATTAAATGTGTAGTGCTTCAATACGCCAACCAACTACACTACACAAATACAATCTACTGACAAAGTGATGTTTACAGAGTTTATTATTTAACGTGCACTGTTAACAGACAGTATTTTTAGAGTCAGGAACATCCAGGTATGTGGAAACACTGATGACACCAAGCAAAACAAAGTTTAGGGCATAGCTGTCAGATAACTTTATGACTTGCAAAGCATAGTCACCTCACTGACAAATATGTTTCACAGACTGAGGATGGAACAGTACATCTCATAGGTGTAATATTAGATTTCTTTTTTGTCAAGACCAAAAACATACTTAGCCAATGCTATATTACATTAGTAATGTTCTGTATTTCTATTTACTGGCAATAATGCAACAGGTCACCAGTCCATAACAAGGCCACAATAATGCGCAACAGCATAATAGTAATAGCTGTTAGAGTACATTGTAAACATGATTCGTTTTTTTATAGTTATTTCTCAGTATTAGTAATAATAATAATAATGTGATGATCAAGATTAAATTATTTTCTAAACAAACACTTCAAGGCAGCACGGTGGCGTAGTGGTTAGCACAGTCGCCTCAAAACAAGAGGGTCCTGGGTTCAAATCCCGGGCACGGGGTCTTTCTGTGCAGAGTTTGCATGTTC
>JAOTQW010000008.1:8851152-8862913 GCA_026260075.1 Sisor rabdophorus
CGGGGTTCAATTCCCAGCACCACCAAGCCACCACTGTGGGTTCTTGAGCAAGGCTTTTAACCCCCAATTGCTCAGTTGTAAGTCGCTCTGGATATGAGCGTCTGCCAAATGCTGTCAATGTAAATAATAGAATATGAGGATGGGGCCCTTCCACACCCATTTGGCGCAGTTTACTACAAAGAAAACAGATCTATAGGGGCCACCAAAATGTGTGTGGACCCTTAGATTCATTCTATACCCCCTCTAGAGGCACCCCTGATGCACACAAATGAAGTCCTCCAGCTAAATGTGGATCAACTACACTTTTACATTCAACTATAATTTAAGGCTTAAGAGTGAGATAGGGTGTCATAGTGGTTAACTTTGTCACCTCAAAGCAAGAAGTGTCCTTTCAGTGCAGAATTTGCATGTTCTCCCTATGCTTGAGTTGGTTTACTCCAAGTTGTCCAGTTTCCTCCCATAGTCCAAAAACATGTACATTAGGTTGATTTTCTCATAGCACATCTATGTGCGGCCCTGCAATGGACTGGCAACCTGTCCAGGTTGTACCCCTGCATTTCGCACTATATGCGGGGTAAAAAAGACGAATGAATGAATGAGTTAGTCTAGTGAGACTAATATCTACAACATACAAAAACATTCTTGACAACTGTGTGCTGCCATATTTGTAGCAACAGTTAGGAAAGGAACCGCATATGGATTTGATAGTCATGTGACCACAAACTTTTGGCAATATACTGTAAATCAAAACAATTATACTTTAGTACATTACAAATATACTTTTCATTTTTTGCTATTTACCTTGTTATTTATTTATTTTTTCAATTAAAATTATTCAATCAAATATTTTGTGAAGAATATAGACACCCAGTTCCTTTTTTAGGATTAGGTGTATCCTATTTAAGTTAGTTATTTAATAAAATCTGTAATGTTTTATAGGAATTTATAGGTGTGTGTGGAGGGGTGGTGTTTGTGTTTGCATGTAGGTAAAAGTCTGATGTGAAAGAGGAAATTTAAAATGATTGTCTCCATTATATGAGCTTATATATGAGTTAGGTTGTGGACCACATGTGGATCAAAAGCTATAAAAATTAGTTGGAGAGCCTTAAGGAATGAAACGTGCACCTCCGCTTGCTCTGCAGGCCTCATAACAGAGAAGCGTTTGCATTCATTTACTGTGAACATTAACACAATTAACACCTGTAACATTTCCTGAAAGCCTTTTACTCTATCATTATTTCATCAAAGCTGTCATGATAACAAGCTCACACACACACACACACAGAAACAGAAAGCTAATAGTAACTCTATGGCTAATTGAACTAAATTGCAGTTTTAAAATCATTGTTTGATTTTTATTCATTATTTCATTCATTTATTCATCTTTACATGCTTATTGCCTCATGGGGGACTGCTGAAGGCTATCCCAGTGCACATAGAGCGAGAGGCAGGAGAACACCCTGGACAGGTTGCCACTCTATCGCAGGGCCACATATAGACTAACAACCACACATTTACTCCTATGAGTAAATTAGAATCACCCATCAACCTAATTTACATTTACAGCATTTAGCAGACGCTCTTATCCAGAGCGACATGTTTTTGTACATGTACATGTTTTTGGACTATGGGAGGAAACCAAAGTACCCAGAGGAAACCCATGCAAGTGTGGGGGGAACATACAAAATCCACACAGAAAGACCCAGGATTTAAACCCAGGACCTTCTTGTTGTCAGGCGACCGTGCTAACCACTATGCCACTGTGCCGCCTTAAGTTTCAAAAATCTCAAATAAACAAAAATTACTTAAAAATGTCACATTCCAAAGCATTGTGTTTTTCTTTATATATAATGCACATATTAGGCTGTGAAGTAGGTAATACATAGTATTTTTTCTGGTTCTCCTTGACTGCACTTTTTTTTTTGCTTAGTTTATTCCCTTTTCTCCACACTTTTAACTTCATTACAAATTTAATTTGGATCAGGGGTCAATGACCATAGTGTTTCTAGTGAGTTGAGTTAGTGTTAAAATTAATACTTAAGAGGTTTGTCCGTGTCTGTGGCTGAGTGTGTTTTTGTGCTATAAAATTGTAACAGTTTGTGTACTGCAGTGTGCAATCCCACCCAAAAAACCCCAAAACTCAGAGGTCATAACTGGGGTATTCATTGAGTCATATACAAGACTGACCCAAATCTTCTTGGGAAAACAGCTTTTATAGAGCTCTTCCGATCTTCTAGAGTCATTAGACACAGCCACAGGAAGAACAGTCGCTGTAAAACGTCCAGTTTGTGCACTAAGGGGTGTTGAGTTCAGCTCGTATTTTTTTGCATAAAGTGAGTGTGTTGCATTCTAAACCTGGTAGATACATCCAAAATATAAAGTCATAAAAAAATATGTGTTTTTAGCATTTGGCTGTGTTAGCTGTAAGAGGAATATGTAATGTGTGTATGTGGTTTACAGTTCCTTCCTAACTGTTCTGAGTAAATAATTTCAAAATGTTAAAATGAGATATATCATATATAAATAAATTTTAAATATATACAAGACCAATGCAATATATTTATTTTGGTATAAAGATTTCACACACACAAACACACACCTATAGGCAATTTCAACCTTTTAACCAAATGTACAAATCAACATCAACCTAATGAACATGTGGGAGGCAACTGGAGTAAACCCATACCACTCATAAGTGTGGGGAAAACATGCAAACTCCGTCCAGGAAAAGACAATTAAATAAAATAGTAAAATTATATATAAATACTATTTTAGTTTTCATTGCTGGGAAGAAAATGTGTAGACAGACCTATGTTTAGGATGCCATTTATGGGTTTAAACAGCTGTAGTCTTTCAATCCTGAGTAAGTTTTTCAACACATCTTTCTGCTATGTTCTTAATGCTATTATATAATTCTATGAATGGACTAGTCATAAGCAAACACACACATCCATAACCGGGTCCTTGTTTATTTTTCAGTGCAATTTTGTGATTCAAGTAGAGGCAATGAGATTTTCAGAAAGAGTGAGGTATAGAGAACGGATTGATAAAGCGGCAGAAATCAGGAAATTGGAGACTGTAATAAGCTCTGTCGCAGTGTTATCTTTCCTCTTGGGTTTTCTCTATCATGATTATGTGTGTGCTACTGCCATGACTGCTTTTGTGCAAGACAGTTGCCGTGCTTTTCTGCACTGAAAGAAGCCAGTCGCCTCACCACCCTGGATTCAGTTACGGCCTATGAAAAGGCAGCCATTTTTACTCAGATACTGCTTGTTGGCATTGTAACTCATCTTCTCTGCTTTTTTTCATCAGGCATTTAATACAGAGTTCAGGGTGTGCTTTACCTAAGCTAATCCTGTTCTTATAAAATAAACAAGATTGACTTGCATGTGCACAGTTAGCCCTAGCATTAGTGGAAATAGTGGTCAAGTGTTATTAACAGTAATAAACTTTTCACCTTGCTGGCCACTGATACACGATACTTTTTGAAAACGAAAGTTAAAGAGGAATTTTATGTCCAGGTAATTTAACACTATTCGAGTAGTAATTTAATAAAGAAAAAATATATTTTTGGCCTTTATCTCCCCCCCTTAATCTTTCACTTTCTTTGCATATGAGTATTAAATGTTAAATATCTGGATCCTCTTACCAGCATTGTTTACTTTGATTTGAGCTTTCTTTTACATGTAGTGGAGATTAACTGGTGGCCTTATATTATTCCCACAGCTTGAACTAAAATGAATGCCATTTAACTTGCATAAACAATAGTGGGATTAGTATAGCTGGGCTTTTTTTATCAGATAAAGTTTGAAGTATAAACAGGGGATTAGAACTCCAGACTACACTGTGTGCCTCAAATCACGCAAAGATGTTTATTTTAGAAACCTGTGTGCTTAGCATGTATACCACAAATATGTAATTGGGGGTTCTTTTCAGAAAACACACGCCGAGTTTACCCTGTATGTGTGTGCTTGTGTGTCTATTGTGTGTACTGTAGCACTGTAGACACGGCATGTGTGTAAATAGAGAGATGGAGACGAGGCCAGTGCATGGTGAGTGGGGATCATGGGGACCCTACAGCGTGTGTTCCAGGACCTGTGGTGGTGGTACACGCAGCACGTCCAGAGAATGCAACAAACCTGAGTAAGACCACAAAAAAATAGATAGTTTAAATGGCCTTTTTCCTGAAGTTCACACATGTCCTAAACATTTTATGCTACTTCTATGTAAAAGGAAAATAGGTTTTATAGATTTTTAAAATCTTTTTGTCATTTTCAAAATCTGTGTGCATGTGGCTGTGCATTTCTGAATCAGGCCAAAAAATGGTGGACGTTTTTGTGTGGGACGACGAATGAAGTTCCGCTCCTGTAACACAGAGCCTTGTCCAAGAGGCCAGAAAGAGTTTAGAGAGGAGCAATGCGCACAGTTTGATGGCAAACATTTCAACATTAGTGGCCTTCCTTCAACTGTTCGCTGGGTGCCTAAATACAGTGGCAGTAAGTACTCTGTTTGCATATTTTACACATCTTGTAAAAGATGTGGACATTTTTATATAACAGTTTTAACAAGCAGTGTTGCAGCAGATGTTAATTTAGAGCTAGAGTTGATGGTCATAAGCACAATCTTGCACAAAACACTTTCTGAGTTGTGAAATGTAATTAATGTAAGTTGCACTAAATGATTCATTATCTGCACAGTCCCTGGAATTACAAAGTAGTATTTTAGGTACTTACAGAAATAAATAAGAAAATATTTTTTACTGGGATTAACCTTTAATGTAAGGGTGAGACTTTGTATCAGATTGTAAGCAATAGCCATCCATCCAAGTTAATCCTGAATTCTGTACCATTTTGTCTTTCCACTATTTCATTAAATGTGTTAGTGAACTAGGGAGAGCAAAAAGTTTTTGTGTTTATTCAATTGTCAACAAATTAACGGTTATTATATTTTAATTTTATTTTGAGGTTGACTACATACTTGGTCAGGCATGTATATTATACCTCAGTGCTATGTGAAAACTTAAAGCAAAATTACATTTTTATCTTTCATTGAATTAGAACTAACTATATATGGATTTTAAATCCTGTTTCCTATTAAATCCCTGTAATTTTTTTTAAATAAAAAAACCTTGCCCCAACAAGCCCCCCCATCTTGTACTGTAATGACTGTTTATTTAGCAAGGCTCTACTTAAACTTAGTACTTCCTTAGTGCTCACTTCACACACATACACACACATTTGTTGTCCTGCAGGAGTAAAGTAAAATAAAGTCACACACCCATGCTTCTTCCACAGTGACTCTGTTATTTGTTCTTGCCCTTAGGGCTAAATGGTTATGGTGGCTATCCACTCGCACTCCACTTTTTTGATAGCTTTAAACTGTAACATATGCTCCTGCCGTTCATATCAACATATTGCATATGCATACACACATGAGCTGTTTGGCTTGTGAATGCATTTGTTAATTGTGTTGGCGTTCACAGCCCTGGAAAAGTGTTTGCACACTGTGTAAGCACACAGCTAGCAGGAGGAGATCAAGTTAAATTATATATCAAGTTAGGCAAAAAAGTTCAATTGCTAAACTTTTTTTCATATGGAAACACAGAAACTGTGTAATGATTACCTCTATGTAGTGTTTTGCTGGAATTCTTTAAATTAAGAAAAAACTTTTTTTTATTGCATTTAATGTATTATGTACCGCTGGTTTTTATTTGTAGTCCTGATGAAAGATCGATGTAAACTGTTCTGCCGTGTTGCTGGGACCATGTCCTACTACCAGCTGCAAGATCGTGTGGTGGATGGAACTCCTTGTGCTCCAGACACTAATGACATCTGTGTCCAAGGCCTTTGCAGGGTAATGACATATATTTGTATAAACTGCTCAGATTTGCTTGCTTCTTTCTTTGATGCTTTATTGGTCATATGTATGTTTTATATTTCTTCAGCAAGCAGGTTGTGACCATGTTTTAAACTCTAAGGCCAGGAATGATAAGTGTGGAGTGTGTGGGGGAGATAATTCTTCCTGTAGGACTGTCGCTGGCACCTTCAACAATGCACAATATGGTAAACTTTCACTGATTTGACATTGCTATTTAAGCTAGATTGTTTAAATCTTTATTTGTATCCAACGTGTTTTATTTAGTGTCACACCCACAGGGACAAGTATCTGCCAGAATCTCTCTTATTTTTACAACATCTAAAACAAAAAGCATTACATAAACCTCTAAGATCTGCTTCACTAGCATAGTGAGCTGGAGTGTATCAGAGTGCACATAGGGCGAGATGCAGAGGGTACAGCCTCGACAGGTCGCCAGTCCATCGCAGGGCCACATACAGACAACCACACACTCACATTCACTCCTATGAGCAATTTAGAGTCGTCAATCAACCTAATGTAAATTTTTGGACTGTGGTAGGAAACCGGAGTACTCGGAGGAACCCATGCAAGGGCAGGGAGAACATCCAAACTAAATACATAATTACCATAATTAAAATGTTACCTGTTAATAGTCAATTTCCTTGACATTTAAAATACTACAAAACTATAATGGCCAAGTGTACCATGGCCAAACTGTAGGAAGCAGAAATGATTAATTCACTGTTTACCAGGGACTCTAAAGTATGCAGTCTGAGTCTATGCATTCTAGCAGATGAAAGGTTCTAGGGAATTCACAGTTACCCACTATGGACTTTGGTGCTTAATTTTATTTACTCCTGCCAATTGCTGTGGCCAAGGCCTCCCATACACTCCTATTGTTCAGACATGAGTTGAAGTTCTTCGGTTACAATTTGAGGTAGACCACAGGAATCCCAAAGCTTCAGTTGGAAGTGTGTTCCCTTTCTGCTACAGGACTGTGTTTGTATTCTGAGGTCAGACCTTTAGGGTCTGTTCATCTTGTGTGAACAGCTTAGGCAGAGTCCGCTGTCTGATCTTAGGTCAGCGTATGTGGACAGTTTGGGTTTTACTCTAAAAACAGATTTGTGGCTAGACAAGAGTGGATGTTTGTGGTTGTGGTGTTGTGTAGGTAGTTTGATATTCTATCAGCTGTGTCTGATCCCTTCGTTTGGTGTGTGTGTGGGTGGCTGTTCTCTTTATGTGAGATTTCAGGAATCTTTTTTTCTAAAAATAAAAATGTGACTTATATTAAGCTTTATGGAACAAATTTCCATGTCCTTACGCTATTCCATGTCATATTTTGTTATCTTTATAACATTTTCAGAAAATAATTCAATTGATAGGAATGAGTAATATTCTTAAATAAAAATAATGTTTCAAATTTTATTGGACATAAATGATGAAAAAGCAAAAAAGACAAATCCTATTTCAGTGCTGCCACCTATAGATCTTTCCATTCAGTAACATGATGTCTTCTGTTCTCGTCTGTTCTGTTTTGTCCTCTCTGTCCTCAGGAAGGTTACTCTGGAACACTTGTGGGAAATTACAGGATAACCCTGACTTGTAGGCCATAATTACTTCTGCTTTTCTGTTTCCCTCCTGTTTTTGTGTTTAAATGTGGGCCTTTAGAAGAGTGAAGTTGTGTAAAACTGCATATAATTTTTTACTCTTTGTTATCATTTTTCCCTTTCTTTCTGCGTTTATATTTTGACCTGTGACATTTAAAACCCAAAAGGCGCGTTTAATATTTTTAAGACAGGGCCATGCAGCATATTGAAGCTATTATCTCAAGGTGTGATAAAAAGTGGAGAATAACTGTCCCCTCACATCAGAAAATAAAATTGCTGTCATTTCCTTTTTCAATTCCAAGGATATAATGTTGTGGTCCGAATCCCAGCTGGTGCAACCAACATTGATATAAGGCAGATCAGCTACTCAGGAACTCCAGAAGATGATAACTACCTCGGTAGGATCAACTTTTTTTCTTGCAAAAATGTCAATCACAATTCTTGCAAAATCTGAAAAGCTTTGAAACTTATGCAGTTTCTTTATTTGGAATAAAAAGACTTTTAAATGTAGCCCATAACAATTCATGCATAATGTTAAAGTAAGAAAAAATAAGAAACACAAGGTTTTTTATTTTAATTCGAAGGTTGCCTTTTTTATTTACTGCAAAATATTTATTAGTATGTTATTATGTCTGCGGTATCAACTTTAAAGAACTTTGAAAAAAGAGAGATGGTGAGGATACTTGTGGACGATCTGCAACGTAAATAATAAAAACAGTTTTCAGTCAATATATATGAAATATAGATAAAGTTATTAAAAAAACTTATCGTCCAGCCTAATAATACCAAAATATTATGATATAATTAATATTATAAAATATTATTTTCTTACATCATGCTACATCATCCTTTATTTCCCCTATGAATTAGCTACTCATACTTAAAATATAAAAAGTGAATACGTTTAGTCTCTGGATTTCTTGGTTTTAAAAAATCTATTTATTAAAATTTTTTGTTCTTTTAATATGCGATCTAACTCTGTATTTATTTTTTAATCATATATCTATTTTTATACATTAATCCAAGTCTTCTGAAGATGATTTAAAAAAAACTTTTAAAAAACACCAGAGTTTCAGAATACGTACGTTTGAAGGGAAAGCAAACTGTGTGGCAAAGACAGAGAGAAAAAGATAAATGTGTGGCAGCATGGTGTAATTAGACACAGATGGGAGGGAAGTGGTTGATGGAAGACCATTATAAGGAGCGAAAGTAAATGAATGTGCTAAAAAGAAAGCAACATTTGCTTAAACCGATTACACTGAAGAAGTAGCTGACTGGAGCGTGAACAAACACTGGCATAAAGCTACACATGCTGCACACATGCACAGGTTTGAAAACACACTGGTAGATTTACACAAGAAAACGTATCGTAGAAAAGGAATGCTGTTTAGCAATGGTCTAATGTTAAAAAAATTGCTAAATGAGTCGAAATGAGTTTGTCATATTAATTTTGTTTTTTTTTATAAATTCGCTTTGTATTTCTCCAGCTCTCTCTGACAGCCAGTCCAATTTTTTGCTGAATGGCAACTTTGTGGTTTCAATGTTTAAAAGAGAACTCTCCTTAAAAGGAATACCAATTGAGTACAGCGGCTCCAACACCACAGAGGAACGTATCAACTGCACCGAACGCATGGACGAGGAGCTTGTTCTGCAGGTTAATGTTATTTATTTCACATAAAACAAATTTTAACAAGATTTATATAACCTTTTCATGAGACGCACTAACACAGATTAGCTATGCATTTTTTTCAGGTCTTGTGTGTGGGGAATCTCTATAGTCCTGATGTACGTTATTCCTTTAACATTCCCATAGAGGAGCATAAGGAGCAGTTTGTGTGGGATCCCTCTGGACCCTGGCAGGAGTGTAGCCGCACATGCCAAGGTAAAGTGACATAAGATTTCATAACAAGTCAAAATTAAACAAGCCATTTATTAATCAACATTTATACTCATTCACTAGATATTCTCACAATTGTGTGTCCTGCAATAGGAGAGCGAAAAAGAAAACCAGTGTGTGTACGTAAGAGCGATCGCCTGGTGGTGTCAGAACAGAGGTGTGAGGACGTTCCACGGTTAAGAGCACTTATGGAGTCCTGCAATACAGACTGTGAACTCAGGTATACATTCATACACAAACTCATCAGAATTAGAAAGAGCAGCTTCCAGTACACAGAGACAACAAAATGTAGGATAATAAATAAATATAAAATTATTGCACATATCTTAATTATATGTCCACATATATTAATAGCGTAGTGGGAGAACATTAACTGTTCATGAGGTAGAAGAAACTGTTCTTGTGCGGGATTGTCCTAATACTTGGTGCTCCATCTGGTGCACCAGATGGCAAAAGTTCAAAAAAAGTAATAGGTTGAATGTGAGTGATCCAGAGTGATTTTCTCAGCCCCTTTTCCCAGTCCTGAAGTGTACAGTTGTTGGTAAGTGGGCAGGGAGCACAAACAATCCTCTTAGCAGACTGGACTGTCCTCTGTAGTCTTCTGATGTTTGATTTTGTAGCTGAACCAAACCAGATCATTATTAAAGTACACAAAACAGACTTATTAATAGCTGAGTAGAACTTTAACTGAAAGGTTAAATTTTCTCAGCTGACAACGAAATACATCTGCTGCTGGGTTTTTAAGCAATAGAGTCTATTAGAGTGTCACATTTCTTGTTCTGAGAGATAATGGTGCCTAGAACCGGAATTATTCCCCTGCAGGTTTTTGAGAATGCACCAGCCAGCCAATATTTAACCTGTAAGCAGACTCGTCACTATCCTGGATTAGGACGATGTCTGTAATATCGTCCTCAAACTTTAGGAGCTTGACCGAGGGGTCTCCACAAATACAGTAATCGGTGTAGAAGGAGAGAAGCAGTAGGGAGAGAACATTGCCCTGAGGGGCTTTAATGCTGGTCATAAGGGTACTGCATGTAAATTGAAACATTCCCACTAGCTGTCAGAAAGCTACTGATCCACTGATAGACAGAGCTAGGAACAGAGGGCTGGGTTAGTTTGGTCTGCAAGAGTGTTGGATTGATAACTGAAGTCAACAAACAGGATTCTCACATACAACTTTACATTTCTTGTAAATATGTATTATATCTTTTTATAAAGACACTGAACATGATACATGTAAAGTTTTAACAGTGTAAATGTGGCAACATACCCCTGGCAAGAAAATAAGTACACCCCTAAGAGAAAATGTCAAAATTGGGTCCAAAATGTCAAGGTGGTACATTCACTATACAATGTAGCAGAGTTTAGTTTCTTTAGTGTTTTTTCGTAAAAGGTTATAATAAATATTAACAAGAAATGTAAGGGGTTTACTTACTTCTGTGACTCACTTCTGTGTATGCCCTTGGTCTGTCCAGATGTTGCGGTATGTAAAGTAGTCCCATTCTGACTGCATAATCCACAGACCTGTTTGGACGGTAAGCAAACTGCATGGGGTTTAAAAAGGGTCCAGTGATATCCCTCAGTGGATCCCTCAGATATCCAACAACAACCTTTCAAGAGACTTCGTGACCACAGATGTTAGAGCCACCGGCCTTTAGTCTTTAAGTCCTGTTGTCTTGAGTTTTTTTTTGGGACAGGGATGATGGTCGAGCATTTAAACCATGCAGGACTTCACATAGCTCCAGTAGTCTGTTAAAAGATATGTGAGAATATGGGGGCCAGCTGGTCAGCACAGGTTTTCAGACACGCTGGAGTCACACGGTCTGGGCCTGGTGCCTTTCTTTTCTTGTTCTTTGTCAAGACCTGGCACACATCATCTTCACTAAACTGAACAGCATTGCTGAAGGTGTTAATAGTTGTGTGGAGACATGTTCTGGATGGGTGTGGGGTGTTAGACTAGGAGTTTTAAATCTACAGTAAAACTCATTCAGCTCTTTAACAAGTTGTTTACTGGCCCCAGTACTGGGGGATGGTGTCTTCTAGCTGGTGATTTTTTTATACCTTTCGACACTGAAGATGGGTCACTGGAACTGAACTGATCTTTCAACTTTTTAGCATAGCTTTTTTTAGCCGTGTTAATCTCCTTATTCAGTGTGTTACTGACCTGCTTGTACAAGACTTTGTCCCCTTTCTTATAGGCATCCTCTTTTGCCTGACGAAGATGTCCGAGTTCCGCTATGAACCGTGTCAATATTAATTGTTAAATAACTCTTAGAGCGGCGTGGTGGCGTAGTGGTTAGCACGGTTGCCTCACAACAAGAAGGTCCTGGGCCACAAGCACACAACCACACACACACTCACACATTCACTCCTATGGGCAATTTAGCGTCACCAATCAACC
>JAOTQW010000008.1:8888305-8898970 GCA_026260075.1 Sisor rabdophorus
ACTGATACCAGAAAGACCGGGGTTCGATTCCCAGCACCACCAAGCCACCATTGTGCGTTCCTGAGCAAGGCCCTTAACCCCCAATTGCTCCGTTGTAAGTCGCTTGCCACAAAATCCTTGATATAAATGAAAAAGTTAACAAGTCATCATGAGGAGTATGAAGACAGCTTAGGTGAAAGTGTTGCATTACATTTATTAAATTGGATAGGAACAGCTGGAGATGGCACATAAAGATTCCAGCAGCAGGGCTAAAGTACACCTCAATTTGACATGCCAACTTGCAGGCATTTCTGGACAGAGCTGGAGCTGTTTTTCTCTTTAGTATTTAAAAAACTTCAGATGTTCCACACGTGTGCTAAGTTCTGAATTACACTATATGACATGCTTTATTGCTTGGGATGTTCTCAAAGAAGTTAGAGGCTTTCTAGGATATAAGACCAAGGTGGGGGTTAAGAGCTGGAACATATGACATAATGACCCAAACATTCATTCACATCTTCTATACCCGCTTATTCCCTAACTCTGGGTCATAGTCTGCTGAAACCTATTCCGGTGCACATATGACAAGAGGCAGGGGTACACCCTAGACAGGTCACCAGTCCATCACAGGGCCACACATGAACAATTAAACACTCACCCCTATGGGCAATTTAGAATCACCAATCAACCTAATGTACATGTTTTTGGACTGCTGTAGGAAAACGAAGTACCTGGAGGAAACCCACACAAGCACGGAGAGAACATGCAAACTCGGCATAGAAAGACCACTTGCCCTGGAATTGAACCGGGGACATTTTTACCTCTTTAAAATAAAATTTGGTATAAACAGAAACACTGACTAAACCTTAAAACTGACCTAACTAATGCTTTTGTAGCTGAATAAATATACATAAATCAGTACAACCAGGGGCACCTCTAAAATTTTGTCTTATGAAAGAAAATGAGGTTGGCCTCCTCCCACACCTTGTTACCACTAATAAAAAAAACAGATCTCTGAGGACCCCCAAAGTGTGTAGGCCCTTAGAATCGACCTAATCCTCCATAGCTCTTAGGATTTGTACAACCACAATGGGTGAGGGAGGAGGAGAAATTAAATTCTCTGACATACTTAAAAAGGAGTTTTTACAGGCTGGATTTTTCTGGAAAAGTTAGACGTTGTGAGGAGACTTTGGAACTCCAGAGTTTGAATGTTCTCCCCGTGCTGGCATAGGTTCCCTCCATAGGTTCCTTATGTGTGACCCTGTGTGTACCTCTGCCTCCCGCCCTATATGCGCTGTGATAGGCTTAGGCAGTCTTCTGTAACCTGTAACCACTCCTGTGGGCAGACTCGGTTGCGAGATGCGGTTTCGCAGTGGGTTCCAGGTTTGATTTCTGGGCAAGGTGGTATTTCTGTGCAGAGTTTGCATTCATGGGTTTTCTCTGGGTTTTCCAGTTTTCTTCCACAGTTAGGGAATAAGGGAGTATTGAAGATAAAGGAATGAATGAATGAATAAACAAGAAATGAACAAAATAATGAAACCAAACTTTGGTCGGTTTTTACAAGCGTTTTTGTTTGGCAACCAGTTTTGCTAGACTGTTGTCTAATAAATCTTTGTTGATCTTTCGATTCACAAGCTGTACAGTAATTTCTGTGTTAAAGAACTTTTGTGTTGTTCTTTGTGTGAGATGTGTCTTCCTATTTCTTATATGAAATCTTTGATGTTCTAGGAAGATTTGCTTGTTTATTTTTGTTACTTTTCTCACTAGAAACTCATTTTTGCTTTTATAAGCTGACAACAAAGGAGAGCAACTTCAGAATCCTACAGATTAGTTTTTACACCACTGTTTACATTATTTCATACATTATACCTTTTTATCAGCTAGAACAACATGAAAGTATTATAACAAAGAAGATAACAGAATCTTTGTGACACCTAAGACAGGAGCAAAATCTAGGAATAATATTGACATTTGCATAGATGTTTTTGCTTAACTTGTCTAGCATGATAGCCTGTGTGTGTGGGTGTGTGTTCATGCTACTCCTATTAATTCTGCTAACACAAAGACGTCATTCTGCTTATACAGGGGTTCGTATGCGCCAGTGACATGGTCCAAACCAGCACGCTGAGGAGTTCAGACAGGCTCACCCCACTGGAGTGTTAAGCCATTAAAAATAATGAGTGTTTTTTGGTGGGAACACACTTATAACTTTATCAATTCCCTCTGAGCCCCTTTAGACTTTTGCGTCATTTTTGGCAACGTCCACAATAGATGCTTATTTTTCCTATTTGCTTTGCTGTGTGTTACAGTATCATACATAAAAATACATGCAGTTCTGTTGCAAAAGAAACTTATGTTTTCATCAATGCTATTTACAAATTATTTTTTTCTAAGTATTGATTCTAAACTTATCCTTTCGGAGCCCATGTAGATAATCTTACCAGGGTAGCATTCTTTCATCTTAGAAACATTACCAAATTAATACATTTATGGTAACTTAATGAAGCTGAAAAACTAGTTCATGCTTTCATTACATCCAGACTGAACTATTGTAACGCTCTTCTGTCTGGATGTTCATCTAAATGTATAAATAAGTTGCAGTAGTACTAGAAGATATGAACCTATCACCTCTATTTTATCCACACTGCATTGGCTCCCAGTGAGATTCAGTATAGATTTTAAAATACTGCTCCTGTCGCCTTAAATGGTTTTGCAATGCAGTATCAGAGTGAAGTACCAGTGTCTTACATTTCGCCTCGCCTACTTAGATCAAAGGATGCAGGCTGTCTGTCAGTATCGTGCATTAATAAAACCAAAGCAGGGGGCAGAGCCTTTTTATACAAAACCCCAAAGTTATGGAACCACTTTCCAGTTTATATCCAAGAATCAGACACAGTCACAGTATTTAAGTTTAGACTAAAAGCTTATCTATTTAACCATGTATTATACTGTTAGCCTTTCCCTAGATTAATGAGCAGATCTGAGGGACTCATGGATGTTGAGTATTATGGTGATCTGGTATGTTTAGACGCTTTAGTTTTCCACACTGTCATTGGTCACCCAGTTGTAGTGATGGTGAGGGTGAATGGTTGCTTCACATAACAGGGATCCCTCCATTCTGTGCCTCCCCCTGGTCGTCCTTTTAGTTATGCTGTTATAGTTAGTCTTGCCGGAGTCCCTGTCTGCATCCTGCCCTTGACACATTTCATTTCAAACGCTGTGATTGTGACAATACTTACTGTTCTGCTTTGTGCTGCTCTGCTCTTCTTTTTCTCTCTTTCTCTTACACACACTACTTCTACTATTTGACCCTGCATATGCATATGTAAATGAGCTTTCAGACAATGACCATTGTTAAATGCACTGTATAAGCTAAATTTAATTTAATTTAAAGGCTGTAAGTAAGTGTAACTGGTCAGTACACTGGTCTGGAAGTAGTGAATGAACTCTTTCCAAGGCTAAGACAAGTTAGTTAGCTTCGGGGTTCCAAACTCCGCACAGAAAGACCCCTTGCCTAGAAATCGAATCTGGAACCCACTACTATACTATAGGACAGGAGGCAGGGGTACACCCAGGGCCACACATAGAACCTATGGAGTAAACCTCTGCAAGCATGGGGGGGGGAACAATCAAACTCTGCAAAATAAGAACCCTTGCCTGGGAATCAAACCTCGGACCTTCTAGCAGTGCGGTGACCAACACCACCACACCACTGCGTCGCCCTTACAGTTGGTTTCTTAACTTTATAATTGGTAAAATAAATGCATTTGCAACAGTAGAGGGTGCTAGTGTACACTGCCTTTATACCATTTTAATGGTTTCCTCAAAAAATGAATCAGTTATATGAACATTTCTCATGTTACGTACATTTTCCTTGGTACACTTTCCTTTTAAAGGTTCCGACTACTGGGAGTGCAGGACTCATTTCCTGTACTTTCCTGCAGTCCAGCACTAATGCTTCAATCCAAAAGCTTCTTCACTGTAGCTCTGCCATGCCATACTGCACAGGAATGTGAAGCACTAGTAGAGTGCAGCTGTATTTTGACAACATGATTTGCACTCTGCTTTGCTTTTGCCAGGGCCATGCTGAGTGAAGTGCCAGTCACGGAATCTGAGAAAAAAGCTGGTTTATCTAAAACAGCTTTTTGCAGGCAGTTTAGTCATAAACTTAATGCTTAGACTAAATAAACTGTCATGCTCTATGTTCTTTACTATACTTGTTTACAAAAGCAGATCATAATTATGCAAAAACTAATTACAAAGTCCGGTATGTAAAATGCAGTGTCTCAACACTGTTTTAATTGAATGCATAGGACAGCTGCATGATGTCCTGTTTCTCATTACTACTAGCTACCAAATGCAGATTGTTTGAAAAAAGACAGACAAAAAATAAAACACAGAATTGGCTCTCCCCCAGTTAAATAAAAGAATTCCAGGTACATATTTATTTTCTGAGAATTGCTAAAAAAGGTTTGTAATAAATGGTGTTTATTTGTTTAATGATTTTGGGTAAGTTCTATAATCACTGAAGACTTTTATTTCATAGTCTTAGTAATAATAAATTTTAAATTCACAATTGAGATACTGAACAGGTAAATACTATCATGGTGACACCAATCTCCTCCACACACCAACACAGCCAATCACAAGTTTCCTTCACCACTCAACTCAATCAGTCGTCAAAATTTAAGTGCAGCTTCTCCCCATTCATTTACACTCACCCTACATAAAAGGTCCTCTCCTGATCATTTCCTCTAAGCACTATTTTCAACAAACACAACAGTTTGTTTTAAACTTTATGTCTCCTTTACGAATACACTCGTTTTAACTGTATTAAAGATAGTTATTAGCATCACGCAAGGGCAAGTGGCAAACTAGATTAACATTTATACAGCTAATGCTGTGAGTTACCATAGAAATGTTCACATAGTTACTTTATTAGGAATAAATTAATGATGGTCAAGGTGGCAATATATCTGGATATTATCCCCAAAACACTGCTGGAAAACATAATCAGTGAAGCTAGAGATGTATTTATTGTGGAAGATGTAAATAATAGATTTTTATGCCTATATGTAATGTATAAATTCTACAAAAACTTTGCATACTATATATTATAACTATTTGTTACAACCTGTTTCTTGTACAAGTCACTCTTGTGAAATATTTTGCTAATGACTTAGCAATTTCTAAAAGAATGTAAAAATTACTACTCTACTGCCAAAAAGAAACAAATTAACGCTTTGTCTGGCTGTAGTCTTTAAGTGTTTGTTTCCCTTCTTTCTTATTTTGGCTCCATAGTGACTTTCTGAACACTGTTGTTAGAAGTACAAGAAAGAGAGAGAGCAAAGCGTCTGCGGCCACACACAGAGCGATCTGATCACTGTGTTGATGTTTCTGTCAGATAACTGTTGTATAGTCATAGCAATGCCATGTCTCATTCCTCAAAAACAAGCCCTTTACACCTTTCTCATCTTCCCCTATTGTCCCTTTAACTACTACTGCTACGCTGTCATGCCTTTTTTGAATGCTTCTGCACAATGCACTTTAGATCTTTAGCTCTTTTAAAGGGCTTTTAGTCCTCAACAAAAGCTCCAAAAAATATCCAAATTATCTGTCAGACACATTTTGAATTTATCAGAAAAATCGAAAGACACCTCACACAGAATAGGAGTGGAGCGAGGGTAAAACACAGGATGGTAATTTTCAGTTGGCAAGCGTTTTCCTATCAGCAGGGAATGTTCGATAACTGTTTGAACTCTGTCTGGAGAATGTTGGGGAATGATTATTACTGCATAAGGTACAACTTATTGTGACTGATTTATATCAGATGCATGGCTACAAATAGACAATTTGGATAAAGCTGCTTTCATTAGAGACCACAGAGCCTGTAGAAAATGATAGCTCTGCACATTTGTTTACTGAGCCTTTGTCATAATCTCTACCGGAGGTGTGTTTATTCAGGTCTTGTTTTCCCATAATGAGGACTGGAATTTTGGGTCGCTGGGTTAAATTATAGCACATACAGTTCCACACCTGGAATTCAAGCAATCGTAAAATAAGAAACAACTCTTTATATCTTATTACGGGCAATTGACAGAGGACTCTTTTACTGTAGCTAATAGGGGAGAAGCATTTTTTTTAGGGTTTAGTTCTGTTATATTTTTTAATTTCTTATTGACAAATAGATCAATATCAATAAGTCAATCACGTGTGCCTTAAATGAGCAGTATAAATATGAGCTGTTTGTTTATTAGCTCTGACTGAGGAATTACTTTAGCAGATCATCTCCCAGAGAAACAAAACCAGGTTTATACTGGCATGCATGATATAGGAGAAAGAGAGAGAGAGATAGAGATAGAGAAAGAGAGAGAGGGAGAGAGAGAGAGAGAGAGAGGAAACAACAACAGTTCATTTGTAACTGCTTCAGTCATTGAGAAAACAGCCTTAAGGTTAACTTAACATATTTTCTGACTACAAGAGAAATGTTGTTTGTAAAACACAAATGAAGTCATTCTTCTGAGCCAAGCTACACGTCATCATGCAGCAACTCATTAGAAAAAGATACATAAACAACTGGAGAGTGCACAGTTTTCCAAGGTTATGGAAAACAGGAATATTAGTAAGCAGAAAAGTATTGCAGTGATTACTGTTTCTACCTCACTGTGTTAGAATTGGAGTTGATAAACTGCATCCTGTGCACCGACTACACCCAAGATTCCCTTAATTACCCATGAAGCCACACATTTACATTTACAGTATTTAGCAGACGCTCTTATCCAGAGCGACGTACAAAAATGCTTCAAAATTGATTGTTGAGCTTCTCAGAACGTATACAATAGTAATGTGTCATTATGTGTCAGGTGATAGGTGTTTAAGGAAGAGGTAGGCCTTTAAGCGTCTCTTGAAGACAGCCAGTGACTCTGTTGTTCTGACATTATTGGGAAGTTCATTCTACCGTCTTGGTGCCAGAACAGAGAAAAGTCTTGAGGCAGACCTACTTTGGGACAAGTCAGGAGGTGGGACAAGTCGGGCGGTGCTGGTGGATCTAAGAGAGATCAAAATCAAGTTAAAAAACTTAGAAGTAATAAAGTTAATATAGTTATATCAATTTCAGGGGAAGAGGTCTTACTGTGGAGAGTTTGCTGATTGTCCATGCACTTATGGGGTTTACTTTGGGTACCGGTTCTTCCACAGTCCAAAAACATTAATATTTGGTTGATTGGGTATTCTAAACTCTAAAATACACGCTTTGCAGCTATAACATCTTCAACTCGCTCTGGATACCTTGCTCTGGATAAGAGCGTCTGCTAAAAGAGCGTCTGCTAAATGCTGTAAATGTAATGTAAATGTAACTCTTCTGGGATGGCTGTCCACAAGGTTTATCAAAATTTTTAAGCACTTTGAGGTCACACAATGATGTTACATAAGCAGACCCGGGTCTTAGTCTCTGCTCTTATTCATCCCGAAGGTGTTTTATCAGGTTGAGGTGCAGTCCAGTCAAGTTCATCCAGACCAGACTCTGCCATCCTTGTCTTTATAGACCTTGCTTTGCACTGTTGTACAGTTGGAAGAGGAAGATGCCAGTTCCAAACTGTTTCTATAAAGTTGGGAGCATGAAATTGTCCAAAACGTCTTGGTATGCTGAAGCAGGGGCCAAGCTCAGCTCCTAAAAAACAACCCCACACCAAACCCCCTCCACCAAACTTTAAACTTAGCACAATGCAGAAAAGGGCCGTTTTTCTGGAAACCAGCAAACTCAGACTCGTTCATCAGATTGCCAGATGGAGAAGTGCAATTTGTCACCCCAGAGAATGCGTCTGCACTGCTCTTGGGTCCAGTGGCGGCAAAACTTCATCCACACTTTGCATTGCACTTGGTGATTTATGGCTTGGATGCAGCTACTCGGCCATGGAAACCTATTTCATGAAACTCCATGCTCATTGATTTAAAGCTAATCTGAAGGCCACATGAAGTTTTTAGGTCTGTAGTGATTGCCTCTAGTTGGTGACCTCTTTGCATTATGCGCCTCAGCATCCGCTGACCCTGCTCGGTCAGTTTATGTGGCGTACTACTTATTGGCTTGGTTGCTGTTGTTCCAAACACTTCAAAGTTCAACGTACAGCTGACAGTTGACTGTGGAATATTTAAAAACAAGGAAATTTCACGACTGTTTTTTTACACGGGTGGCATTCTATCACACTTTCAAGCTGGAATTCACTGAGCTTCTGAGAGAGACCCATTACTTTACAAATGTTTGTAAAAACAGTCTGCATGTCTATATGCTTGAATTCATACATGTGTGGTCATGGAAGTGATCAGAACCTTTAGTTCCTATTATTTGAATGAGTGAGCGATACTTTTGGCAACATAGTGTATGTGTGGTGGTATATAATGGACTGGTAAAGATGAATTACCTCTCACACCCAGTTGTCCAGTTGTCTAGTTGTCCAGCATTTAAAGCTAAATGGATGTGGATTATTTTTCATCACAGAGAATTATATTAATTTCTTAATAATTCCTCTCTAAATAGTTTTTAATTAATACCTATTGCTGCTCTGGGATGAGTCCCTCTTAACACGCAAATAGTTTCCACATGTGGAAAATGCATTATGTATGAATTGGATTCCCTGCATATCACAACACTTTTTCCTTGATCTAACTTTGGCAAATCTTTCTTTGTTTTTTCAACCTTTGTCTTTTTTGTGGGATCAGGCTCCATCTCCAAGCAGCTGTGAGAGGATTAAAACTAAATTATGGAAATATTTGCTCTGTATCCTGTCAATTGGGTCACCAGATTGATTCCGTCCATCCTTTTTCTCTCTCTCACTTCTGATTTTAATTTCCTGGATACATGATACAGCATGAAAGATCTTTATGCATGCATTCCTTGCAACAAGGCCTTGCCAGATTTCAAGTAGTATCACGGCTGAAATTATGTTTTTTTTCTGGCTGAGCTAAAATAGCACAGTTCCAGAGATCCTGTAGGACATTTCCCAGCACTTTTCTTGCTTTTCCCATTTTCTAGAAGTTGCTAAAATAGATCATATAAAAGAACACACAATCCATATTAATTAATTAATTCATTCATTCATTCATTCTACTATACCCGCTCATTCCCTAATTCAGTGTCACAAGGGTCTGCTGGAGCATATCCCAGCACACATAGGGTGAGAGGCAGGACACCCTGGACAGGTTGCCAATCAATTGCAGGGCCAACACACACAACCTTTATATTATCTTTAATAATTTTACCTGTAAACAAAGCCTTTATAATAATGCAAGGCAGTCATGTGACAACATCAGCAACACATTTTTAATGGATCATCATAGAAGACAGTAAAATGTTGCCTTTTTTATTAATCATACTGTTTCTTTGATCCTCCCATTCTCCAGCTGTGGCAATTCCCAAACATTCCAGCTCTAATATTCAAACAGCTCTTAAAAACAGGAAGCAGGGTGAAGCGATCGCGTTGAGCCAAGTCTGGAATGTCAGTTTCCATGAATTAATTATTTTCAGGGCTCTCCCAGTTTCTCTTACAGACACTGTTGTGGGCCTCCCTGGAACATGAATTATCTGTGAATATGTCAGAGAAGAGCTGAGGATTCATGGTTGTCATGGATTTAAAAGGGTCTTGGATGCAGCCTGGTCTGTTCTGTTTTGTTTTTGGCAGGTTTCCAAACTTGTTGCTCTAGAGTAAATGAGACAGGGCTGTGACTGCTGAAGTAGGTTCTGCCTAGGGGAAGAGGAAGAAAAGGCAATTGTTTTAAAACTGATGTTGCTTTCCAAACTCAGTCAGGCAAAACCAAAAACACACACGTCAGCCAGGCTCGCGTTGATTGGTAAAATGAGGAACATTTTTTTGTATGGTACCATGGAGTTTTACAGCATAACATAGCTAATTTGTGTGTAAGTATGATAAAATTTTTAATCTCAGTTCTGATTATTTTATGGTGAAGTTTCTTGTAGTTTTAGTTAAACCCATGCAAGCACCAGTAAACTAAAAGAAAATTTCAGTCACTTGTTGAGTTAATAAATTAACTGCCCTCAAGAAATATGTGTTATCCTAAAAAAAGCATCTGTCACAGATTTACATTTATTAATAGAGTCACCAATCAACCTAATGTACATGTTTTTGAACTGTAGGAAAAAAAAACGGACTACCCGGAGGAAAATCGACACAAGTGCAGAGAGAACATGCAAACCTCGCACAGAAAGACCCCAAGAACGAGAATCGAACTGATGACTTGTATTCAAAAGCAGTGACAGAAGCTTAAGTGATAAATGCCTCTATCCCAACCTGTGGATTCAGCTCAGCATAGAAGCAGAGCATAACAAGAACAACAAATATGGTTGACATTGGCTTTGTATGTTTTAGGGCCATGACTCAGGAACGTGCCATTATGTTCCTGTCAAACTGTGTTAGTTAAGAGAATAAGCCCTGTCATGTCTATCTTAACATTTAGCTTGCTAAAAATGCAATGTTGTGAACACTAATCTCTTCTACCTATTGTTATTAAGTTCTTGCAAGCAAATTTTTTACAACAGTAGGAGAGCTGACAGACAAGAAAATCAATCTCTGTGTGACCTTGTTATGATAATTATCAAGTAATCATTATTTTAAATTTATTTTAAATTTACATTTACAGCATTTAGCAGACGCTCTTATCCAGAGCGACGTACAA
>JAOTQW010000008.1:8932299-8951819 GCA_026260075.1 Sisor rabdophorus
CCAGCAGACCCCCGTGACCCCTGATTCGGGAATAAGCGGGTAAAGAAGATGAAATAAAATAAAATATATATATACCATGCTGATACATCTGTGTGTATATGAATGAGAGAAGGATTTTAGTAACAGACACAGAAGGGGGCCAGACATGGTCTATTTGTGGTACCATCTGGAAAAAACAGCAGCTCAGTTGTTCTTAGTAATTACATAAATTTATGTGAAGAGCATGTGCTCATGTTACTGACCACTAACAAGTTCTTATTTGTTATAGAGCTAATGCAAATTAATTAAATTAGAAGGGGAATTTCAGATGAAATGCATGATATGCCATGGGACTTATGGAATTGAGTAACGGACAATTATTATCACTTCAAATATATGACTTATGAGTTTAGTGCAAAACGGTTCAAGTCTTTAGGCATCTTCGACAGACAAAGCAGCCTAGCCATTCTGCAGTATATGAGCATCGACAGAATCCAGTTTTAATCTGTCACATGTTCTTCTGTTTGCTGTCTGGGAAAATAATCGAATGCTGGGAATGTAACTGATCTCCACATGCAATGTCATACAGCATAGTAAGCTGGAGGCAGTCTTTCTATAAACAGTTATTTGTCAAGTCCATACAGGCTACAAAAAGGCATCAATGTGTGTTTCATTTTATTTTTGGTCCTGACATATTAATGAGGGTTTTTTTTTTCGTTTAAAAGGTTGAACACTAAAACATTACAGTAACTGGATTACTGGTTATTAAAAATCAGCGCCATTTATTGCCTTTTTATTTCAATCTTAATCTGATTTAAAATCAGAGTGCATATTGTTGAAACAAGTTCTTTAATTATATACTGAGAGTGGATAATTATCCCTGTAATTAGAAACCGACAAGGCTAAACCTATTTTGCGCAGTCCTGCTAGGCGTGTCAATAAAATAGGTCTGTTTAACATAGTAACCAATATGTATAAGAACAAATCATTAGACACTGTATTTTAGTCTGTATAAGCAAGTCAGTAATGGCCTTATAGTTTTTGTGACAAACATGAGCATCAGTATAGTCCGAAGAGTTTCTAAAGGGTCTGAAGAGTGGTCAACATACAGGTGGGTCAATATTGACCAAAGCAGAATGAGTACATACCTCCCGGTGTCATCCTCCACCCTACAATGGTGCTGAGTGAGGGGGTGACAAAGACGAGTGTCTTGCCTCCAGCGCGCATGATGGGGGTTCAAAGATTGCTGAGTTTGTTTGGAATGCTCACACTGTCTTCCTGTTTGAGGGTAAATGAAAACATTGGAATGTCAGACAACCAGATGTGCATGGGATGACACAAGCACACACACACACACACACACATTACTTCGTTTACACACTGGAAATTGACACACCCTTTCTTTTCTACACAACTTAGATCCTTTCACTGACAGGCCTTACATGGCATTAAAAAGTAACTAATGCTTGGATCATAAGAGACATTTAAAAAGTTTAAACTTGTTGCCACATCAGAAAATGTCTGCCTGCTTTTTTCTGTTCCTTGACACATAATTTAGTTTTTGATTGTTAAAACAGATACAATTCCAACACACATCTTTTGACTAATAAAGATTGATGGATATGTTGTTTAACAATAGAACTAATACAATCTGGTCAACACGAAGAAACTAGTTGGAAACATTCTCTGCGGGAATTCAATCTGGATCAGATTGGTGACTTCCACAGTAAACTGTTGCCACACTCTGTTTAGGTCAGCAGCCTGCGGTGTTTGATTTTTTTTGAACGAACAGCAGGAAACCAGAGTAAAAGTCTGTAGAGGGTTGACCTTTGGAGTAGAATAAAATGCAATTTAAGGCTCAGAATAGACAGAGAGGCAACAGACACATGTGGCTCGTACGAGACAATGAAAGTCTTTTACGGGGTGATGCTGCAATCCTGAGTCAGCATTAGCTGGGTGATATAACTACGGTCTTTAGACCATTGCCATGGTCAAGCAGCCCATCAACATAGTAGACTAAAAACATCCTAACCGTCCTAGCATCACAGGTCAAATCCATCAACACCACCAGCATATTGCTGACAATTGTTTAACAGGGCACAGGTTTGTATACTTTGACCGGATTCCCAGACATCTATTATTCCCATGTATGAACAACCAAAGTAAACAATAAACTAATAATAATATACAGTGAAGTTTTTTAAGATTTGGAAAGGTAAAAAAGTGCAATATACAATATCTAATATTCAGGTTTTTGCTTCCCCAAATTTCAATTTAACTGCATTGTGTAGTAATAAACTACTGTGAACAAATGGTAAAAAATTTTTTATGTCTAATCTCTTTTTCTAAAGCATGTGTTTGGAGGAAAATCACGTTATGATTGCATCTTGTGGAAATTTATTCCAGCTTAATTGAACACATATACAATAACATATTACATGACCAAAAGTTTGTGGACAACTTAGACGAACACAACATTGTTTGTCTCTGTGCACAAAGCCCATAAGCTTCTATAGTGTTCTATGGTTTACACATAAGTGTTTAAACTTACTAATATTATTGTGCTTAACTAAACAAAGTTCCATTTGATGCTATAATGAGAAACTAAATGTTTTTAACAAAATGTATTAAACTAAATGTTTTGAACTAAATGTATTAAATCATTAAAGATTATTTCTTGAATACAATATTCTGGATGGAATGGTCAGGTGTCTCTATAGTATTCTTCATATCAAATATTTCACTTAGATTTTGTCAGTAATGTAACATGTCAAATTAAAGCAAATGCAAAATATCAGAATTTGCATTAGCAGAGTTTCATTTAGACCATTGGACTCTACTATACATCTACAAGGATACACTACTGAAATCAATCAGGTCTATATTGATTAGGAAAAAAACTCGCACCTTGTATAATTTAATCCTTATGATACAAAATGAGCCCTACTAAGGCAGATCTAAAGTGCAACAGCCACCAGACAGTGCTGTGCTATAATGCATGGTAAAATGTTTAATTAGTTGGATAATTACAACATTTGGAATGGTATTGTTGGTATTGGAATTGTCGGATAAAGACAACCCAGAATGTTATATTTACATGTATGCAAACTAGGAACTAGGTGAATGGTTTTTCTTTTCAGGTGCACCTCTGAATTTGTTAAAAATTTATGTTATTTAACCAAATTCTTTATGACTACTTTCAGGTATGTATGTGTAAATTTGAAATGGAAGTAAAAAGATATGCAATATAAACACAATGATGTTTTAGTGGCTTTGTTTCTTTTCTTACTGTTCCAGAAATGTACATGAATATACTAAAATAGTCTACAATACACTACTATACAACGTTTTTTAACCTTGCTTTAGAATTTTACTGTGTCGACTGCCACATGGTCTTTGTCTATATTGTAACAATATAAAAGGACTTCCTACCGTTAACAGTGTAGGAATGTGCCACTCCACTTCCCATTGTACTCTGCTCTTTACGGCTAGGTGAGAAAGATTCAAATAGAGGATAAAAAAGAAATATAGCCCAGTATATTTGATCACAGATGCTGTAAATTCCTTGTAATTGTATGAAATTTATGACAATCACTTTCAGTTATAACTACAGTATACCTTTGCATATAGTAAAGGCTTATTATGGTCTAAAATTCTGTATTATTAGAATTAAAGTAAATTCAAAAAATCTAGCCAAAATTTTGTATAGGCAATGATAATTATTCTTATTGTCTTATTGTCGCTAATTCTGATATTTCTAGATGTTTTAGAATCTTCAATCTTCAATGTGTAACTTTTGTAAGTGAAATTTTGACTTACATTTATTATAATATTTTAACAAATGATAAGTTGCCTGTCCCAAAGGGGTTATCTGAAGGTTATGGGTCCACTGATTGACCCAAGACTGTCATCACCAATGTGGCATAGTCCATATCAGAGCGACACTCCATCAGTTGACCTTTCCGTCAGGAGCAAAGGGCTGTTACAGTAGGGTGATGGTCCTTTAGTGGCCTTTACGGCTCTTTCTTTGTTAAGGTTGTGTCTTGATAATGGCCATTGGCAGGTCATTAAAGTCTTGAAACAGCCTTACTTTTAAAAGATAGCCAGCACAAAACTAGGCACTATGTGAACAATTGGCTGTGAACTGCAATAAATAGCAGTACATTGGCAAGATACAGCCTTGTCTATGATTCAATGAAAGTCTTGCTAAAACAGTGTGACTACTTACACAAGCACTGACCTTTCAGAATCTTTTCAGATGTAGTTAAACTAATTAGTAAATGAAGATACACGTTTGTCTATCTGTGCGATTGAGTTTTAACCAGAAACCAGAGCAGAAGACACTATGTATTTGATGTATGACCAAAGTAAAAGCAAATAACCATGTGACAACTGGCCCACATTGCATAGAATTCAGGACACTGTCAAATTTAGGGCACTATTCTGAGAGCCAAATCTATGCTTCAAGTCCCTGAAGAATGAGAAACTGGGTGGATCAGGAGTGAGACTTTAGGACACAGTTTTGTTTCAACCTGCACTGTAGTTTCTTGACTATGAGATGTGTATTGAGCTGGGACAAGTTAGGTCAGAGCGTCTGTTTTACAGTTCAAAGAAGTTAAAACCAGGTGTGAGCTGCTGTTTGGGTCATTCTGAGCACGAGTAAGCAGAAAGGGGAGGGGGTAGAAAGGGCAGGAGATTTATGGCATTATCCAGCTTAGGAACAACCAGAGGTCAGGGATGCGTGACTTGTGTTCTTTTATATTTCACAAGTATTTCAGGTCAACCCTGACCTGTGAAACAAGAGCTAGTACTCTAACAATAGAACCCAGAAGTGTTAGTTGCAGTACCTAAATCACTTAGACAGTTTTGACATTTTGTAGATTATGTACTGGCCTTTTAAACAGGCGATTAAATGAAATGACACCATTATATATTAACACAATTAACACCATGTCAAATTTTTGGATGCTATTTTTACGAGACTTAAATATTGTCTCCATAATTTGTATCCATGACATAATTAGTATTCAACAGAAGTTAATCTATGCTTCTGCTCAATGAAAAAACTGACAACTTATAGCACAAAAACTTTTATTAGGGAGAACTGGCCCCTCTGTAATTAAAGAGGTGTGAAAAAGTCATGCCATGCCATGCCAGAGTCTGCACCTAGTAAAACTTTAGTTAAATAGTGCTGAGGTGCTCTTTACCACTGGTCTTTAGGATTAATTTCAAGCGGTACCACTAGGCCATCTGGGCTTAAAGGCCTCTGGAAACTTTTTATCACTTCTAAATAAATGTTTTTTTATAACCAAAAATAAGATGTCAATAAAGCAACATCTACCAAAGACAGGGGTCAACCCATTCAACACTCCAAGCCAGGACTCATGAATGTCTTCACAGCAGGATGTGGGGTTGTTTATCTCTCAAAGACTTGCTAATGCAGGGGAGTGTGAACTCTTTTCTTCTTCTCACTCTTAACACAAAAGCTTAGATTTTGGGCTGAGTCCTGCTAAAATTGAGTGTCTATGTCCTTGACTCCAACAATGGCTTTGTCCAAGAAAAAAAACAGCAACCCCACAACATTATTTATCAGTCAATGCATAGAAGTGAATCATCTCAAAAGCAAAAACTGCACTTCAAACATAAAACTGCAGCACAGTTAAACTAGCTAGGGTGTATAATCATACACCTTTGCAGACTTCAGAGGAAGCTTTGGTTTCAAAAACACCTATGCTTGCAGTGAAATGGTTTGGACTACCCACAAAGACCACCCTGTATAAAGAGAATTCATGCTCCTCCATCATCCATCGTTTAGGAAGCAAGCACCCTAGACTCAACTTCAAGCCTTGTTGATTAAAACAACAGACAATCCTTCAACTTTTACAAGATTATAGGGATGATGTGGTATTGCTTCAAGTTAAAACTTTGAGGTAATCTAATTTTGAATTGTTACATCATAATTTGAATTGGGTTTTAATAAGTAAACTTAATACACTTTAAGATTAGGAAATTAATTTTTTTGTGAAAGTAAATAAATAGTCAAAAGTAATTGAAGACTGTTGCAACTAATTATGAAAGATCCTTGTGGAAGCGGTTAATCTGGATAGGAACGAGTCCTTTGATTAATATGGAAATTGTCCCACAGGTTGCACATAAAGCTTTTCTTTAGGCACAGTGACGTGGATCTGCTGACATCATTATTGACTGGGAGGTAAAAGATTGAATGTAGCCTAAGCCTATTCAGCTTTGTTATGAGGAAAGCTGTCTGAAACTGCCTCTGGCTATTTTTGGTAGTATACATGCATGAGCTGATGAAGCAACAAAGTGTGTTGTTACTCACGCATTAGCACAGAAGATTCTGATGTGTAAACATAGACACACATCAAATCTGATTTTTAAAATAGCATTTACAAATCTTTGTTCGACAGACCACACATCGCTGTTAAAAAGTTACCAAATGAAAAAGTCATGGACACTTAAAGATAATCTGATGTTGGCTTAAGACATTTTCTGACATTTTCTTAGATATTCTTCTTAGCATACAGTTTAACACCTTTAACAACTAAAAGGTGAGCAATGGTTAAGCAAAATGTTTGCATATTTTATGGTTTATAGAAAAATTTTAAAGAGAAATGTTTAATCTTTAAAGTGAAATATAAAGTGAACTAATATAAAGTGTATTCTAGAAAGGGGGGCTAAAGCTGTGAATGGCTGGGTCTGGGTTATGAGGGAGTGGCTTCCAGACCGAGCTCCACAGGAGTGCAGTAAGTTCAGAAGCCATCTGGTTGAGCAGCTCCTCTCTTCCTTGCTAGTGTACCCGCTCACATCTCCAGCTGTGTGCTGGATGTGCACAAGGGTCAGACTGTCATTACTTGGAGGAAATGCAACAGGAGGTTTGAGGATCTAGCCAACTGGATTTGAAATATGAAAAGACTGGAAATTGTTATTTATCAAGACATGTGATCCACAATTCTGGTTACAATAAGAAAGACAAGAAGAGTTTTTCATTTGAGGAGTTAAAATCTTCATTAAGAGGTAAGCTTAAAAATCAAGGAAATGTGAAGAAACCCCCACAAATGTACTTGTATTAATTGTGTGCTATATGTGGAGTAATTGTTTTATTAAGGTTAAGTTCTCATTAGCTTCTTCAGAAAGCTTGCTTTAGTACAGGTGGTCATTGTAGCTACAATGTTTTATAGCCATTTGGCCATGGATTAGTTTGCTGCTTCTGCTTTGAGGGTTAGTGAAAAAAGCTGGCAAGTATTAAGAGTTTATATTTTGTACAATTTATTTCTAAAATAGTAAAATGGATATGGACAATATATTGTTTAAGTATGAAATTCAGTATATTATTTTCATGTTTTTACTGTTGCCTGCACAATCATAAACAAATAGTCCTCTTGTATGCATCAGATCTTTCTTTGACTGAGTCAAAGAATGAGTAAAAGTGCCTATAAGAGCATCCAATCTCTAAAAGACAATAGGATATAGACTTGTTGACATACCTGTCTAATCATGACTGCTGTTTTGGATCAAAACCCTAATTTGTAAAACTTATCTTACAACTAGTGATCTTAGAACTAGTGCCAAGTATGTTTGCTGACATTAGAGCCTTAGCCTAATTTTAATTTTTATAGCAAATAAGGAATAAATATAGGTTATTGGACGCTAACAAATCATCTGTGCAAAGCTTTTGCTCAGTTTATTAGTTTAAGATAAACTAATGCATAATTGTACTCTTTGTTATTCAAAAAAATAATTGAAATGCACTTTTAGTGTAGATAATTTTTGCTATTATATATAAATCCCAAATTAGGATTGTACAAATGCCAAACGCTTAGAGAGTGTTTGTGTGTGTGTGGCTAAGCACTCAGACCCCTGTGCATAGCCTCTGACTGAGAGATTCAGGCTTTATGTGGGTGGATCTAAAAGATATGCATCCTGACCTCCCCAAGCCATGTAACTACAAATAAAATGGCTGTTGAACAGTTACAGTTAAAAGAATATTACATTTAAAAGGAGCCTCACATGCATTCAAAAGAATTTAAGCCATACTGTGTTCCACAGAACAGTTTCTAAATGGAAGTGCTGGTGAAAATGTGCAGACATTATAACGCTGGTAAACAAATCAAAGTTTACCTTGAGGATTGTAAAACATAAAACTGCTATGTTTTGCTTTATAAATTTTTAAAGTTAGTTTTAATTCATAATTCAAGTCCTCTAAAATGGCTGTGGGTCTGTCTTAGTTAATGAATGTTTAATAGTAGTTACTGAATAATGTGTTATACGATTAATAACAGAATAAGAAGCCAGTAGTTGAATAAGAATGGTTTAGTTTATTAGAATAGTTTATTAGAGGGCCTTTCTTTCAGATTAATTCATCAATAAAGAAAAGAACATTTAAAACTGCAAAAAGTTTATTGGAAAAAGAAAAACAAGAAAATTGTATACAGGTTTTGAACAAAACTATTCTTTTATTTTTGTTATACTAACAGCCTAGTGCAGGCCAGTATTGTTGTACGGTAAATTGCTAAGATTTGCTGCTTGAGTCTAAACCGCCCAGAATATTAAAAGCCAATTATTAGAATACATTACTTACTGCAACTTATTTCTTATTCCTCAATAAGAGTCCTCAATTAGGGAAAAATCTAACCTTGCAGCATAGGTGGCACGTGATACAGTGGACACTACGTTCAACGTGTGAATGGTGGCAGGTAGATTGTCTGAACAGTCATGAATATGCAGCAAGTTGGCTCAAATCATCATGCCACTTCAAAGGGTACAATCAGATGCCTGGCTTTTTCAGCTGTCCACTTAACCACAGTAGGGGGTGAAGAGGAGGAGGGGTGCTAAAGTGGTTACTAGTGTTAACTGAAGTCACACAATATGGGTATATATAGCTGAAATCTGAGCACAACTACACAGCTATTTATGATCAACAGGCATGTCTGGAAAAGTCATCCGAACAAAGTACATCCGCTGACAATAACATAACTTAAATAAGTTTTCAAAAGACTAGAACATGTGTTCTATTTTTTATACTAATTGCAATTCAGGTTGCCAAAAAAGCAAAACGGGGGGACAAGGTAAAAAAATTAGACAAAATTCTACAAAATATATCATATACATTTATATAACTGTGGTAAAAAACAGTTGGTGTATGATTAAAAAGGTGCTATGCATTTCATGTGTGTTTCTAAAATAAAACTACATGAATATGCTAAATTGAAATATAAAAAAATATTAAAACATGGAGAAATGTTCACGGTCAGGTACAGTCATAAAATAATATATACCAAGACACTTTTTGCTTCCTGTTTATCCCAGGACTTATCCAGTCGGACTACCAAAATGTATCCCTGCTCATCGGGCTTCACAGGGAGTGAAAACACGTTTCAATGCTTTTGCATTCTCTCAAAAATATATATGGGCAAATTATGTTGTCTGTAATGTATATATAAAAATAACATTCAAAATTGAGTTTTGAAATTTAAAATGTCCTAGTCATTTACTTTCATTTCCAATCAACAGTCATGCAAACTAGGAAGCAGCTGTATAAATTCTACACATTATTTGTCAGTGACGTAGTGTTGCACAACATTTTTACTAACATTGTTCTGTCAGTTATTACACTATCCTCACGTGACGAGTAAAATCTTGTTCAGCAAGTTTAAATGTGAAATAGATGTGCAGTGAAGAGAATTGCAAAAATGGCTGACTTAGGATCAATGGGATGTTAAGTTTGCCTAATATTTGTATTGATAATTGTAATCTGATTCATTTTTAGCATGTGACTGTTTTTTTTTTTTTTTTACAATATTCTTTATTAAAAAATAACGTCTTTTATTCAGGCTGCTTAAATTCATGTCTGGCTACTACGAACGGAGTAGCACTTATCAGAGATCTAAATTTTTTGCTTTCCTTACTAACAAGATTTTTTTTTTAATTGCAGGAAGCTTGCATAATGAACCTAGAGAATTCTGGTGGTTGCCACAGGAGTGGCAAGCATCTAGAAATGAATCAAAAGGTTGGAAAGCTCTCGTTTGGATTTCAAAGAAGCTCTACCTCAGACGATGATTCAGGATGTGCTTTGGAAGAGTATTCCTGGGTTCCACCTGGGCTCAGACCAGAGCAGGTAAGACATTAACAGTGTTTCCCACAAATAAAAAACTTATTAAACAGTTAAATAGAATTAAGGAGAAAAAAATACCCACATAAAAAAGTCTCACCATGAGCATTTTTATGGAGTCCATATACTGTAATCTGGTTAGACAGTCAGATGAACAGCAGCTCCAATAAATCCTGAGTTATATACAAAAGAAGATGAATCACTCTATTGGTCAAGCAAGCTTGTTTTAATTCATCCTAATTAGATCAGCTAACTCATTTGTTAGGGAAGCAGAGCATTTTGTATGCATCACCCTACAGGCACTTGGAAACAGGATATGCAGTTTTTTATTTACAAACTGTTTCATGGAAAGTCTGCAAGTCATTATGGCAAGCTGGCAGACAGTGGCCTAGAGCAATCGGCACTAACTTCCAGCTAAGCGAACAGTATGAGGAACATTCAGTGCAACGGCTGTTTTCCGTACAAGCCTGTCTGCAAAGGCAGGCTTCTCGTGACTGAAAATGTGATGATGTGGTGCTTTTCCAAGTCAACAGTGAAAGTCTTAGCAGTTATCTCAGTCTTTTTAATACCCCTACTAGTTTCCAAAAGCACATATGACTGCAATCAGGGGTGAGGGGCGAGAAAATGGTCTAAAGCAATATAAGACTAAAATCCACACAGTCTTTGTGTTAAGTGCAGGGAGCAACTGTAATGCATTTACAGCTGTCATTCTGTAAATTACCCCAAAACATTATAGGTGATCATTGCTGGGAAGTACACAGATACTCAAAAAACACTGTTAACTGGTTGCCCAAGGGAAAGGAGTGGGTGGTAATATTAGGATGAATTGAGCATGATTTACGTTACTGCTCATTGTCAGGTTTAAATAGCAGGCTGAACAACAGCAGGATGCTGCTTAAGCAGGAGGAGACAAGCCCAATCCACTTTATCTGTTACGACCAACACACATAAATTGATGCCCTTTACTGAGGTCATCAGCTAGAGGGGAAAGACAGTAAAGAAGGCATCTTTGACTTGCATAGAATGATAGATAGTGGTATAGACTCTTTATAGCAAGACAGTAGCAATCATACATTTATTAAAGATAAGTGGCAAGCCCATCTGTTTATAGACATAATATAATGTATATGTAATTAAGGCTACTAAATCTGGTGCAAATTCCAGTTGTGTTTTAGGTGATGATTGTTGTGGTTTGTCAGAAGCGACTAACAGCTTGTATAATATGAGTTTAAAATATTTTCACAGAGTATAGCTTGAAGGCAATTACTTAGTGTGATATATGCATACTGTGTATGAAGTTAAAAAGAGGATGACCGTATACAGGACTTATATTAAAAATAATAATAATATAAAGTTTTTATTATATGCTGCAACATTTTAAGTTGTGCATCCAACAAGTTATCTACTGAGATAAGAGAAGAGATAAGCTGATGTAGATACATATATGTACAGCCCATATTTGGCTAGGTATTATATACCATATGAAATCATAAAAAGCCTAAATCCTTATTTCATCATCATTTTTTTACTGAAAAGAATTTTTGTTTTATATCCTTGGAGGTGTTTAAATCCATTCATGGCAGATTTTTATAACTTAGTTGAGTGTAACCATCCAAATATGTCTTAATTCATGAAATAGTATTTCACGATCCTATAATCAGTTGACTGATTGAAGCCCAGTATATATACATGAAACAGCTGCTTAACTGCAGGTGTGCTCTTCGTGCATTTTTAGTCACTAATGTTGAGCATGTCGAGGCCGGTGTGATGTGTCATTCCAGGACAAGTTCGTTCACCTTGGGAGCAAGGCAGCCTGACCAAATATTTTAGTGAAATGCATTTTATAAAATAATTTAAACCAATTAGTTTATGATAGTTGTTAATTTAGTTAGTAACTAAATTAACAATTGAGTAAGTATTGAGTGCCTTATATTTAAGTTGATTAGAAAGCACTTTAAAGATGTGACAAGACACATTTACCGCAGTAATTATAATCAAGGGGGAAAAGCCTTTTCTCCTATGGGGATAGGTATTTTTCAGTTATTAGTATTTGCTACCTGATTTTAAAATAAAATACATTCTGCTGTAAATCCAAATTTTTTGTCTAAGATCAGCGTTTCTATGTGATTTAAACTCTGTCTATCGGCATTTCAGGTCCAACTGTACTTCTCCTGTTTGCCAGAGGATAAAGTTCCCTATGTTAACAGCCCAGGAGAGAAATACCGCATAAAACAGCTCCTTTATCAGCTACCTCCCCATGACAATGAGGTAAGTGGAATCAAAAACCTAAATGTATAGATTATTCATTCATTTATTCCCTAACTCTGGGTCACCAGGTCTGCTGGAGCCTATCCTAGCGCACATGGGTGAGAGACAGGGGTTCAATGTGCCAGTCACCAGTCCTTTGCAGGGCTACACGTAGAAGAACAAAAAACTTGTAACATTAGCATTAGAAGAAGCAATGCTAGAAAAAAGGCTATGACTGGATTGTGTTAACACACTGTCTGCTGTGCATACCACAAATACATATCATAAATTTTTAAATACCTTTTTTCAGGTTAAGACCTGTAGTAAGTTGACTACAGCTGGCTAAGCCTATTTCACACTTCTATAAAGTTATTCAAAAGCAAAGCTAGAACAGGGCACACATGGTTACTTTGTTACAGGACCCCTTCGGCAGTTTTGGGTTAAGTGCCTTGCTTAAGGCAATAACGGCAATGATCAAAGGAAAGATGTTAGTAAAGTCCCCAGAAACCAGGCCTAAGTCAACAAGCTGTCTCTAGAGTGGGAAAAACTGCAGCTCTGCTTCTCTGGTTTAAAGCCATAACCCACAGGGGCATCACCACCTCCGGTGAGACTCGAAGAATCAGCCCTACAATAAAGCTTCTATTGTTTCACCCATTGTCAAATGGAAATGTGCTTGTGCATCACATTTCAGAACCCACTCAAATTGCTTATAAGGATGAACCAGTGTGGGTGCTGGTTAACCTCATGCGCTTTCATACCATGTCTCACTGGAATCCTCTTTGACATTACAGAAGACATCTTTGTTTCCTTGTTCATCTGTGGGTGTGGGTATAATAGGACATTTGAGCTGGTGATTTTGTGATGTTGCAGAGGGAACCGACACAACATGTGGCAAAAAGATTCCTTACATTGTTGTGGTTTACTAGCAGAGGCAGGTTTGTGTAGGGACACTGCTCTTATGCACAGCATGCACAGTTATTGCTCTGAAGTACTATCGTATTGCTTACTTTGTTTAAAGATCATTGCAGATGTCTGGCTTTAACACAATTTTTTTTCTTTAATTGTTCCCTTCTTTACTTTTTTTCCTTCAAAACAAAATCAATGAACATTCACACAAACTGGAGGAGCATAGCTTGTCAAATGGTTTAAAAAGAGCTTTATCAGACAAACTTTTAACCACAGATATTTATGGCTGTCTCAGGTACGCTATTGTCAGTCCCTTGGTGATGAAGAAAAAAAGGAGCTACACATGTTCAGTGTGCAACGAAAAAAGGAGGCATTGGGGCGAGGAACTCTAAAGTTAATGCCTAGAACTATGCCTCACATGATTTGTGAACATGTAAGTTATTCAAAATTAAAATTATATTAAAAATATAATACTGTAACACAAAACCTAACTTTACTTTTAACTTTAGTGTGGGGAGAACATCAATGGAGGAGAGATGGCAGTCTTTGCCTCAAGAGCAAGTTCTGCACTGTGCTGGCACCCAGCATGCTTTGCATGCTCAACATGTAATGAGCTCCTAGTGGATCTAATTTATTTCTATCATGAGGGAAAGATTCATTGTGGGAGACATCATGCTGAATTGCTAAAGCCTCGCTGTTCAGCCTGCGATGAGGTAAGATGAGACACAAGTTTTAATTATAGAGTTTATAGTGTATATATAAATATATATATGCTAAAATTTGAGGTTATTAGTCATCATTATTTGGTCTCAACATCTGGATATTTACAGTTTTCAAAAATGAAATAATGCATAAAATTTTTTAAGATTATCTTCGATGATGAGTGCACAGAGGCAGAGGGACGTCATTGGCACATGAAGCACTTTTCCTGCTTTGAATGCGAAACTATTTTGGGTGGTCAGCGGTACATCATGAAAGATGGTCGGCCTTACTGTTGTGGATGTTTTGAATCCCTGTATGCTGAATACTGTGAGGCCTGTGGAGAACACATTGGTAAGTCATCTTCCCCTACGATATCTCTACTTGCATATCATTTAGACTTTCATATCATTTAGACTGCATGTAAAACATGTTAATGATGCTGACACATTTAATAAGCCTGATCTCTATAGCTGTTAAGCAAGTCCAAATTACTATACATAAACCATGATATTTTACAAATAGCTCAAATATGCTACAATTGGTATAATTGCTTAATTGGTATAAAGCTAAAGATTAAAGTAAATTAGTCATTAGTTAGACTAATTCTTAAATGACATGTTATATTTGACAAACAAACTGATAATTTACCAGCTTGAATTGTTGATTTTTGTTTGATAACACCCCACCTCTCTTACATCAAAGTTGCAAGAATATTATTGTCAAGCCTTATTTGATTCCTTTATTTTTTTATTAATTCATTCATCTTCTATACCCGCTTATTCCCGAACTCTGTGTCACGGGGGTCTGTTGGAGCCTATAGGGCAAGAGGCAGGGGGTACAACCTGGATTGGTTTCCAGTCCATCGCAGGGCCACACACGCACAACCACACGCACACACATTAACTTGGGCAATTTAGAGTCCCCAAACAACCCACTGCACATGTTTTTGTGGAAAGAAACCGGAGTACCCGGATAAAACCCACGCAAGCTCTGGAAGAACATGCAAACTCTGCACAGAAAGACCCCGTGTCCGGGATACGAACCCAGGACCTGAGGCAACCGTGCTAAACACTACGCCACAGCGCTGCCCCTACTTTATTTTCATTCATGTTAATTGTGCAGTAAAAAAAAAACCTTTCTTTTCTAATTCTGTTTATTTTTATTCAGGGGTTGACCATGCTCAGATGACATATGATGGTCTACATTGGCATGCCACAGATGAGTGCTTTAGCTGTGCTCAGTGCAAAACCTCCTTGCTTGGTTGCCCCTTCCTGCCAAGACAAGGCTGCATCTATTGTTCCAAAGCTTGCAGTCATGGGGAGGATGTGCACGCTTCAGACTCATCAGATTCAGCCTTTCAGTCTGGCAGGTCTCGTGAATCCAAACGCAGTGTCAGAACAGGAAAGAGTAGTCGTTCAGCAGACCAATGCCGCCAGTCTTTGCTCTTCTCACCTGCTGGAAACTACAAATTCCCTGGTTTCTCAAGCAATACGGAGGACACTTTGTCAAATAAGCTGACGCATTTGAATTTATCAGACGAGCATTTCTGGAGAAACAGGGAGGAACAGGAAGTACCTGAGGACCACGAAGAATGGGCAGAGCATGAAGACTATATGACCCAACTACTTCTAAAGTTTGGAGAACATGGAATCTTCCAGCAACCAGAGGACAACAGACCAAATGATCCTTGGGTGACTGACTCTGAAACCAAACATAAGGTGGACTCAAAAATTTCAGGAAATGGTGACAACAGCAGTCTGGCCAATAAAAAGTACAAGACAGACATGTACTGGCGGCATTCCCAAGATGGACTGGGAGACTCTGCATATGGCAGTCATCCAGGACCTGCAAGCAGCAGAAAAATCCAAGAGCTTGATCTGGAACATGGCGCCAACTTCAAGCATGAGGAAAAGCAGTGGTTTAATGATTCAATGGAATGCATCACAGATGGACTTAAACAGCAGGAACATGTTGTTCGAGACTCTATGGACTCTTTAGCCCTATCTAACATCACAGGTTTGTATGTTTTTTATTAAAAAGGAAAAATATTTTTTTTTTAAACATTCTATTTTATTTATATTCCTAAGAAATATTCTCTTTCTTTACAGGTGCATCGGTGGAAACCGACTTCAAAGAAAAACATGTACCTTTCTTATTACAAAACTTTACCAATCTAGAGAAGCAGGATTGCGATAAAACAAGCAACATGGGAACTCTTAACTCTTCAATGCTGCACAGGAGTGCCAACTCCCTAAAAAGCCTTACATCTGAGCTGGAGCATGTAGAGATATTAGAGGAGGCAGAACCAGAAGAGCTGATTCCCCTTCCTAAGGAACGACCCATTCCTCCAGTTATCCGGAGGTCCAGATCTCAATCAAGGCCTCACCAGGTCAAATTCTCTGATGACGTGGTTGACAATGGGCACTATGATGATATAGAGGTGCGACAGCCTCCGATGAGCGAACGTACACGGAGAAGAGTGTACCATTTTGGCGAACAGGATGAGCAACAACGTCGGCATCATCGTAACCACAGACGAAGGAGCCGGAAGTCTCGGTCAGACAATGCACTCCACGTAGTGCCTAAAGAGCAAGCACGTATGTGCTACAGAGAGGACTATCTTCAGCGTGGTCCTGTACCTACAGCTCAATATGTACAGCCCTCACATGTTCATGCAAACTCTGATTACCAGGCTGCAGAAAGATTCTATCGTTTTTATGGAGATGATGACGATTGGTGCTCTACATGCTCATCTTCATCCTCTGAATCTGAGGAAGAAGGTTTCTTCTTGGGTCAACCAATTCCACAACCTAGGAAATCTGGGTATCAGTATTATACCAACAAACATTTTAATCAAGTGTCCTCATCTTATGGCACAAGGACAAATTCCAAAAAGAAGCGAGGACATAAGGGGAAAAACTGTATAATTTCATAGACTTTTTGAAATCTACAACAATCATCAAAATATTACAATAAATACAATTAAATTATTAGCATTCATTCAAAGGTCAGTGTTGACCCTTAGCTTAAATATTTCTGCAATATTTTTGATATTATGAATGATATATTCTTCAAAAGACATTGTCAGCTGTCGATCCTGTATTATTCTACTAAAATTTGCCATTCTTTTTATGTTAATAACTCAACACTTTGTCACTGACAAAACAAAGAGATTATATTTATAAAGTACCATATATAAATGTGTGAATATTTAACAGTGCAACTATAAGTGTGTATATATTGTAAAAACTGTTTTGATTTAAAGCAGATATTTTTATATCCCTGATTTTTTTAACAAAGACAAATTGTACTATGATAAGTGATAAATAGCAGTAGTTGACAAATGATTTGAAGCAGCCTCACTTTTTTAATTATCAATATTCTAATAATTATTTTCCCATAAGAATGTCACCAAATGCAGTGCAGTTATGCCCTTGTTATGTCAGGGTTACATGTACACAAGCTTTTTTCAATTGAAATATTTTTTTAAAGAATTCATGTGCTTGACAATAAAAGCAAAGTTTTTTTTTAATTCAAATGAATAAAGACTGTTAATTACAATCTACACTATATTGCCAAATGTTTGTCGTCACAAGCACCTGAGCATTAAAAAAGATTATTATTTCACATTTATTCCTATTCTGCTATTTAATTAAGCTCCCCACTTTTAGTAAAACTACAGTTTAAACTTGAATCTCTTTTTCATACAGCTACAACAGTATTAGTGAGATCAGACACTAATGTCTGAGGTGCAGTTAACTTTCCAGTTCATTACAAAGGTATTAAGATCTGTTCATGTCACCAAAACATTTGGCAATATAGTGTGGCATATGAAATGTTTTAAAAGTATATAAATAATAAACTTAATGAAAGTCCAAAAAGTATTGAAATTCAGTTATAATTTATTGTTAGGCAAAGTTTCTGCTTAAATAATAAATGATTTGAACAAAGTTTAATAAAGGTAATCCATTACACATTCCATAAACAGTATTTATCAATTAGCATATTTACCACTCGGCCAAATGTCTCAAAGTTCTGCATAAGGAACTTGGCATATGAAGATTTACTTCATTTAACAAGGTGTTTTGACTAATATATCTAAACAGTATGTTTTTACTTGAAATCGTTAGCTTGTCAAATATGTAAAATGCTAGTAAGCAATATATTGACGAATTACAACAAAAAATATATCAAAACATTACGTTTACGGCTTACGGTAAGATTTTTTTCCACAGAATTTTCAAATCAACTTTCAACTAGTGTATTCAGTTTTTTATCTTACTATTTTAGTTTTTTATATCTATTATTAAGAATTTAATATGCATTTATCATATGTTGAATTAGACCCAGTACACACTGCACATTAATGGTTTTATCCAGTTAACTATTTTTTCAGGCCAATAAATAAAATCATGCAACAACTGACCAGGAGCTTTAGATAATGTCTGCTAAAAATGATCATAGTAAGCAATAGTCTCTCTGACCGTGGAATGGTTGCTCATGGCAGACAAGGTGGTTGGAATACCCCAGAAAGTCCTTTCTTGTTTTTTTTTTACTATCATGGTCTTTTTCCAATTTAAACTCAGATTCTTGTTTTACACTGACACACACCACTTCAAACATGGTCTTCTGCTGTTGTATTTCATCAGCCTCAAGACAGAACATTTTCAGATAAGGATTCTAAAATGTTTCTCCAATTATTTAGGTTGAAAAAACAACTATTGTATGTATTTTTTTTATTAACAGCTTTTTGCAAAAGGTTAGTTGCACCATTTGTTTAAACCTTCGAAATTATTGTCTGGTAAAATAGCAAGACATTTAAGGCTTATTTAGCAGCAGAATGTAGTCTATGATCAAAGTCACACCCATCCATTCATTGTCCATCACAGTATCTAACATACGTGATCTTGAACTATGGAAAAAAACCTGAGCACCTGGAGTAAATTCACACAAGAACAAAAAGAACATGCAAACTCCAGACAGTCACAGAAATAATCACAATGATTAATGTAAACATTATTTAAAACTCTTGAGCCATAATTACATTTGATACTGAACTGTCTAAAAGTGCAGATTAGATTAAATAAAATAGCTACATAAAATGGTTCCATTGAGAATTAAAAAGATGTGGAATAAGCAAATTAAAGTTTAACAACAATAAACACAGAGATGCAGGCTGTTTTAGGATGACAGTAAAAGAAAACGAGAGGAGCAAGAGAGGAAAGACAGGAAGACTGTGACCCATTAGCAAACCGCAGGAAGAATGGAATTTGTGAGATTTGTTTAGATACACAGATAATATACAGAACCGTGATAGAATGAGGCCAACATTAAAGACAGAGTTTAATCACAGAGGATTGAACTCCAAGGCTTGGCTTGCAGACAGGGAAGGATTAACAGAGAGTGAAAGAGGAGGAAAAGGTCTGGGTAAATTTTTTAGGAAAATAAATAGTTTAAAAGTTTAAAGCACCGTCGCCTCACAACAAGAAGGTCCTGGGTTTGAATTTCCTCCGGGTACTCCGGTTTCCTCCCACAGTCCAAAAACATGTGCATTAGG
>JAOTQW010000008.1:8965299-8976892 GCA_026260075.1 Sisor rabdophorus
AATGTCCATGGGTCCCCCAGATCTGCTCCTTCATTTATAGTAAGTCTAACAGTCAAACGCATGGTTAAATAGATAGGTTTTTAATCTAGACTTAAATACCGAGACTGTGTCTGATTCTCGGACATGGACCGGAAGACTGTTCCATAACTTTGGGGCATTGTATGAAAAGGCTCTGCCCCATGAAAAGGCTCTGCATAAATGGATATGTATCATTTTTTCTTTATAAATTATATAATTTATATAAATTTGCTGTCTTATAAAAATAAACTCACTATTGTCATTATTGTCTAAATTCCCTGGCAGCAAAAGTGAGTACACTCCCAAGAGGTAATGTCCAAATTGGGTCCAAAATTGCAATATTTTGTATAGTATTTTGGTAGTATTATTTCCAGCACTGCCTTAACCCTCTTAGACATGGAGTTGACCAGAGCCTAACAGGTTTCCAGTGGAATTCTCTTCCACTCCTACATGACAACATCACAAAGCTAGTGGATGTTGGAGACCTTGCTATTCTCCAATTTCCGATTGAGAATGCCTCACAGATGCTGTAAAGGTTTAGGTCTGAAGACATGCTTGTCCAGTCAATCATTATTACCCTCAGTTTCTTTGGCTAAGCAGTGTTCATAATGAAGGTGTGTTTGGAGTCAATAGCATGTCGGTCCAGTCTTTGAAGAGAGGGGATCATTCTCTGCATCAGTATGTCACAGTGCATTTTGGCATTTATGTTACCAGTAAAATGTAGCTTCGTAGTGCTTGCAGCTCTTATACAGTCCCAGACAATGAGACTCCCACCATCATGTTTGACCGTAGGCATGACACACCTGGTTTCTGCCACACATGCTTGCACTAATCTGAAACAAACAAGTTTATCTTGGTCTCATCACACCACAGGACATGGCCCCAGTAATTCTTATCCTTGGCCTGCATCCTTATAGGATGACAGCCATGCATACCAATTTGATGCAGTGTGACACATATGGTCTGAGCACTGACAGACTGATCCCCCACCCCTTCTACTTCTTTGGTTAATCATGATTAAATCACTCTATGCTCTTGGCCACTGTGCTGCAGATAAATTTTAGGCAAGCTTGTCATAGCCTCTACCATCTTTAAATAAAGAGCAACAATTCTTTTTTCCTGACAATTGTTTGATATGAGGTGCCATGTTGAACTTCTATTAACGGTATGAGAGAGTGAGAGCAATAACAGAAAATCTGCAATCTATTCACCCTTGAGACCTTGTAATACTAACGAGTTTCATGACAACATTAAAGGAAATTGCCTACTTGGACCAAATTTGGACAATACCTCTTAGTTCCTTTGTTCCCAAGGGTTTAGAAATTAATGTGTGTGTTTTTTTGATAAGACAAACAAGCTTTTGTTACACAAGCTGCACTGTTACACAAGCTGTACATTCACTACTTTACAGTAGTGTACAGAGTACAAAGTACACATAAGTCCTTACAGTCCTTTACAGAGTTTCATTTCTGTAGTGTTTTTACATAAAATATATGATAAATATTTAGAAATGTATACCTCACCTTCCTAGGCACACATTTGTAAGATCACTAATGTTGGCCGAGAAGCTTCAACAAAACCTTCCAACTTTGTGGGAACAGTTTGGAGCTGGTCCCTCCTCTTCCAACATGACTGTGCACCACTGAAGAAAGTAAGGTCCATAAAGATATAGAGGACAGAGTCTGGTATGGATAAATTCAACTGGCCTGTACAGTCCTAACCACAACCCGATAGAACACCTTTGGGATTGTCTAAAGTGAGGACTGAGAGCCAGGCCTTCTCATCCAACATTAGTGTGTGCCTTCACAAATGTGCTGTCGAAAGAATGGTCAATTTCTATATCATATAAACACACTCCTAAACTTGTGGACGGCCTTTTCAGAAGAGTTGAAGCTGTTATAGCTGCAAAGATTGGACCGACATCATATTAAACCCTATGGATTAGGAATGGGATGTCACTAAAGTTCATATGCGAGTCAAGACAGGTGAGTAAATACTTTTGACCAAATAGAGTATATATTTTAAAACAGGACATTCAAAATAATCACACACTCTGCTGTCAACTATATGAGGATTTGGAATGGTTCTTCATAATATTTCTTCCTAAAATTCTTTTCTTTGCCATCATTGCTATTTGGGGATAATTACATTTGTAATTCTGTTTTCTGTAAAGCAGCTTTAAGCTTTTAAGACAATGTATATTATTAGAAGTATGAAAGTGAATTGAACTAAATAGAATTGTATATAAAAACTCAAGCCCAGCACAGAATGCCTTATTTTAAAGTGATTATAGGCTTACCACGAGCATTCTTCTGAGCACTCTCTCTCTTTCTCTTCATTAAACACACAGGCACAGAAACAGATGCTCTTTCTATGGCTTTGAAAGGTCCCAAAATACTATTTTTCTATGCTGCTGCTGTCTGAGATTCATGTAATAAGATACTGAAATCATTTTATTAGCACGTAAAGCTGTCTACACATATTATTAAGCAGTTTAAAAAAATCAATATGAACACCATGCAAAAATCATATTAATAGTACGAAAGAGCCAGTAATACACCTTTGAGAGATTAGGCGCATGACGCATGCGGATGAGATTATGGTGCAATATGTTTGAGAGCCAGCACAGAGATTAGACATGCTTTCTTAGGTTTCTAATAACAAAACCAAATACACAACTTCAGAAACCTTTCATGTAAGCCACCATGTCAGCCAACTGCCTATCGTTTCACATATGACATGAATAAAAACTACAAAACTTGGCCAATAAGTAGTACATAATTATGATAAATTGACTTTTTTCCAAACATGTATTTTGATATTTAAGCAGGTTCATTTTTTTTTGTTTTTATATAAAAGTTGTTATATAATTGCTAAAAATAAATTTATGTTGGGCGGCGCAATGGTGTAGTAGTTAGCATGTTTACCTCACAGCAATAAGACCCTGAGTTCGATTCCTGGGCATGTTCTTCCCGTGCTTGCGTCGGTCTCTCCTGGGTTCTCAGGTTTCCTCCCACAGTCCAAAAAAAGGTCCATTAGGTTGATTGGTGATTCTAAATTGCCCATATATGAGTGTGAATATGAGTGTGTGGTTGTCTGTATGTAGCCCTGCAATGGACTGGCAACCTGTCCAGGTTGTACCCCTGCCTTTCGTCCTATGTGTGCTGAAATAGGCTCCAGCAGGGCCCAGAGTGGGTTTAGAAGATAAATGGATACATTAATAAATAAAAAAATCTTTGAGTTTGTTTAAATGAGTGTTTTTAAATGAGTTTCCTCATCACTTTGATCAGAATAGGAAAATTTATATAAGATATTTTGCTTTACTTTATAACCAAGTTTAAAAATGGAGCAAGTCGATGTAGACACCCACTGTAAATTGCCACGGTGAAGTGAGCTTTGACATGGGATTTTTTCCAATACAAATTTTTGTAAAAAGACACGGTTTCACTACTTCTTTCTATTCAGCTGATATTTATGTTAAAATATGTAGAAGCAGGAAAAAAAGTCTTAATTTTTGCCACTTCAGCACATGGTCAGCCATGGTATGATACCCTGAGACCAGAAAGTTTAAGGGCTTAACTGTATCAGTTCAGTGGTGCTAGGGCCTAAATCTCAATATTTTATTCTATAATCTCGAGCCTGCATTGCCAATTACTGCTTTCCTGGCAGAAAAAAAATTGTCCCTTTCACTACCCACCACTGAGTGATTTGAGTGATTGCAATAGTTTGCCCTATCCAACAATGACACAATGCTTTTACAGAATCTCATCTGAGAAAACAATTAATTAATCAATTCATCTATCTATATCCGTTCATTCCTTAACAAGGTCACAGGGTCTGCTGAAGCCTATCCAGGCTCTCTGAAGGGTGAAAGGCACGAAGGGTACAGGCTGCCAGTCCATCACAGGGCCACACACACTTATTCCTATGGGCAATTTAAAATAACTAATCAACCTAACATACCTTTTTCAGACTGTGGAAGAAAACCGAAGGAACCAGTGTAAAGCATTCAAACTCTGCAAAGAAAGGCCCCTGCCAGGGATTCGAACCCGGGACGTTCTTGCTGTAAGGCAACAATACTAACCACTAAGTGACCGTGCTGTCCAGAAAGAAAAACAGAAGAAGGAATTTGTGGATTTGTGCCATTAGACATGCAACATTCACCAAGGAGGGCAAACAATAGCAGTGGTAACAGTACACTATTTGCAATAAACATTTCATCAAAAGTAAGCTCACATAAACAATGAATATATAAATAATTAACATTTTAGCCATAAATCTAGTTTCTTTTGTTGTTGACTAAGGCAAATTTTGTGTCCTGGGTTAGTTCGTAGTTACACAAATTGTTTGCTAAAGTAAATTTGAGTTGCTGTTAGACAAAAAGTAATAAACTAAATCTGAAAATTATAGGGTAACCTTTTTTTTTTTTTTTTTGCTCAAATACAGTACAAAGCCAACTATGTGCAGTGCTACCCAGTGTTGGATAGAGTAGTGATCGAACCTTTGACTCTTGTTCAGAAAATTTAATGATTTATTTAGAGAATTTTATTCATTTAAGCAAAATATAATTAAAATGTTGTGATACTTTTCTAAGACATCTTAGGAAAGTAACACAACATACATACTTACCCAAACAATACAGAACTAGAATGCTATAAGATACTATTAGTTCAACACAGACAAATCGAAACCGACAAGTCCTCAGGTTTGTGTGGTTTGTTTATCACACAACAACCCCATAAACTTAACCAAATCAGTCTGAGCTGCAAAGAGAATTTATTAGTTTGTCTCTTGACCCTTTGGGTTTGAGTATCAAGAGCAGCTTGAGAGACGAACTAATCAGTTCTATTTCCGGCTTAGACTGCAGAGCCCAATGTGCATGTGTGACTGAATGAATCACTGCCTGAGATGACTTTTTCTCTCACACTCACAAAATGAACAAATCATTTAATATGACCCATCATAAAAAAATGACTGAAATGTTTACTTATGCAAAATTATCATTACTCGAGTAAAAGTAGAAGTACCCCCAGTAATTGAAAAGCAACAAACTAAAAAAATTTAAATGTCAGCCACATTCACCAGAACTGCTACACCCAAGTATTGTTGCTGATCAACTAAAAATGCAATTTGCAAGATGCACTTTTGCAGGCAAAAGAGAAATAATTGAAACAATTTCTGCACCCAAAATTAGGGGGAGGCCAAACAGTGGCAACTTGGTGGTGCCAATTAGTAGTCTAGCACCATTTTTTAGAGCATTCTGCCTTCACCCATAACTATGTACAGAAGTGCTTTTTGTAAAAAGTCATTTTAAATATTATTTCAAGAAACTATTTTTTAAAAGCCTTTATTCTCTTTATATTTTCATTAAAAATCCTTTAAATCTATTATGCTATTAAAATTGCTAATAGCGTTTAAATGATAGCACTTATTAAAAAAACACCAGTGAAAGCTAAAAGAGTTATTAGAGGGCCCAGTGCTACTCTTCAGTTAAGTTAGGTTAAGCAGGGGGTAATGAAGAACACAATCCTCACATCTATTTCTTACTTTTAATTTTACTGTTTATTTTAGAAGTTTGCCCTGGGCTTCTTATGAGTGCAGTTGGAGCCTGCCAGGCCAGAGGTCAGCGACACTAAAGAATGACCTCTTGACATTTTTGCCTCTTGGGAAAAAGGCCACATAGTCATGATGTGGCTACACAGTCAGACTGGATGGGACACAGATGTAGTGTATAACATAGTCAAGGCCTGTGACTCACATCTAAAATTATCCAAGTTAAGTTTTAATTTCAGTCCAATGGACCCAGAAGTATTTGTAGGTCTATAAACGAACAAATTCTGTCATTAATTAACATGCTGGGAAAGTGAATTTGCTACATGAGCGGTGTAATGGAAAAGCCATTTGAATAACGTTCAACCAGGATGTCATTATTTTTTTTGCTGCTTCTTTGCATTTAGTCATATCTGCTGCATGAACTGTAAAACAGAGCGCTTGTTTTAGAGAGTGCATTGTCATGTCTTCTGATGACTTTGATTTGATGGTCTGATTAGCAGCACCTCTACAATTTGACATAAGACAATTTAACAATGCAGCAAAGGTATAAATGAAACCAACAACACCTGGTTTACACGACCTGTGGCTGAACTTAGACCACAAACCAAAGACTGGGCTCAACGTAGTTAAAGACATTAATAACCTAAGGCCTGTCTGAAACAGTCCAGACACCATACACCATTTGCTGCACAGAGCCTCCTTAATAGACTCACTCTGTGTCAGACCTCTCCGTTTGAATTTACCTTTTAGGTTTAAAGACATGCAGGTAGAACTAGATAAAAAAATTATGCTGCCAAAAGTAGAACTAAATATAATTATCCAATAGAATTTTATCCAGCTCTAAATATAAAATTTTATTACCATCATGTCCTGCTTTAGCCATGGTGTCTGACTGATCACATGATTTCAATAAAACTGATGTAAGAATTACATTGTTTTATTTGCGGCGTCATTTGATGTGAAGCAACTGAGACAGGTGTGTTTGTTTTTGCAGCTCTGTCCTGGCAAAAGCATGAAATGAGGGACTTCAAACAGCAGATCACTGCAGTGACTGTGACAGGGTGCCATAGAGAGCTACAAACGCTGAGTAGAGGCAGAATAAACAGCAGTGGTCTTTCAGACACAGCAGGACAGACAACTGTGCAGGTCTGCAAATGGGCATGACAGATCCCAGACAGCCTTGGACTGGGTTTAAATACCATTTAAAGTACCAGAACAGATCTGCAAGAAGATTTATTCGATCCTATAAGCTGTGCCAAATCTACATACTACACCCAAAATTTTAAAAGGACCTTAACTAACATTTTAACCCAAAAGGTTAACACAGGGGGAGAACTTCAAATGTATTGGGAAAAAAGGATAATAGTTTACCTTAATCAAGAGTGCTTTTATCCAGCTTTCATCTGCATCATTAATGTAAGAATTATTAAAAGATAATAACCATGAAGGCAACATATAAAATATTAACAACAAAATTAAGGCCTTGGGTTGTTTTCTAAACGTGTATGCACTAACCATTAAAGAATTGGTGACATGACTTCGAAGGTTCAAAGGGAAGCTGTCTGCCAACAATTTGCACTTCAAACATGCCTGACAGGGTGGCTATTTTAACTCATTATCCACTATTCACCATGTGAGGTCACACAAAGCCACAGCAAAGCAGATTCTCTGCTTTTTACCGAAGCTCAATTTTGCTCAGAATATCATTACAGCTTTAAGCCTTGACGAGCACCTGAGGACCCCCATCGAGCGTATGAGTATGTGTGTGTGCACACTGTACCACGTCTATTAGTACATTTTGTGTGTACATGCTGTAGCACTTTTATATAGTACATTTAGGACATAAGGAATTGCTCAATTTTGGTGTAGCACATTTTTTCCATGGTCCCCAATTATAAGCTAACAAACAAGCATACACATACGTAAAAAATACCGGAAACCAGGAGACAACTCTATCACAAGTGGATTTTTTTTTTGCAAAAGTATCATATGTAACAAGCATTCGGATTTTATCTTCTTCTGTATCACTTCTGTTAGTGACACAGGTCAGCCAATTGGCTATCAGTGCTGATTCATCAGAAAGACTAATAATTCTGTCTATGTGTTTTAAAGAGGTCTATAGTTGGCGGGGCCCTGGTGTAGTGGGTTAAGCCATCCACTCTCACATGCAAGGTTTGATTCTGGCCCAGGTTCCATCCTGATTTGACTTGCTGAGTTATGTGGTGCATCTTGTAAAGGCATAAGGCAGAGTCAGCATACTGCTTTTTGCATACTACATGCATCATAAGTTAAAATAAATAGATAAAATGTCTTTCAATCTATCAATAGCTATGGCCACTACACAAATTTTATGGCCAGCCAATAGACTAAGGTTTGTTGACTGATGAGCGTACAACATGTACTAAAATCACAAACTCAATCAGAATATAAAAAAATGTTTCATAATAAATAATTATATGTATAATTGTAAGATAATTATAATTAAAAAACTAAAAAAGAATTCAAACAATTATAATAATAATACATCTACATGAAAGCACTTTTTTTCATTGAGTCATGTTATGCCTGGGCTACTAGGCGTCGTAAAACTGTTATAATGAGAACTCAGACAGGGCAGTTGGTTTCAGAATGGTGAGAAATTGTAAATGATTCAAAACTGCTCAGAAATATTCTGGGTCATTGTGTCTGGATGAGATTTTGTCAAAGATTTAACCTCTTAATTTTGGGTATATTATAGATTTCGACCCTGAGCTACAGACAAATCTGTAGCTTAGGGTAATTAAGCTAACAGACAGCTTGCTCGGAGGCTTGCTTCACAAGCACAACAGTTTTGTTTGAAGAGTGAGCTTTAGTTCTAACTATTAGACAACTCAATAATAGACCAGTAACAGTCTCCCATAACTAGTTTAGCATTCTAAGTTTTACAATTAAATTAGCATAGTATGATGATGATGCTAGCTGCATTTAAGTCAATACATAAAACTTCATGGATACTGAAAAAGCAGGTCTTAATTTCAACACTGTGCTATGGTATAAAATGTAAAAAAGTAAGGCTAAAATATTACTAGCTACCTACAGTGTCTACACTTCCGAGCTACCTTTACTGGACCTCACAGGGGCCCTTACATTTTGGCTTTAGAAGCACACAGTAGTGCCCTTTGTCCTAAGAGTTGTATCTGGTGCGGCTCCACTGGGAATAATGTAGGTCAATATGGGGCGGGGAGAAAGCTAGAGACCAAGCCAATGAACTATTGGCACCCTGTAAAGCCCAGGGGTAACAGAAAGGAGTAAGATCGGGTGACTGGACTATGTGTTTGGTTATAGAGAGCAAGTGTTGAACAATGTGGGAGGTCTGACTTCAGTCACCGAAAAAGAGATTGTGTGATATCTTTTTGAAGGGTGTGTACCCTGCACCAATGTTTTTGTCTGTTTTCTGGAATTATTTAGCCATCTTGTAAAAAAAGTGAAGAAATAAATGAACAATTTACACACAAATGAATGCAAAATGTTGAAGGTTTCATAAATTATTTTAAATAGGTTCACAGGATAAACCAGACTCTAGTCTAGGACGTCCTGCAAAATTTAGCAAAAGCTTGCCTCAACACACCTGCCTGTAAAATTCAATTATACTTAAAACGACTTTAATTAGCTGGTTGAAATTATTGAGGTTATAGGTAAACGTAACTGGCCTGCCACTAACAAGTTTGGCGACCCCTGGTCTAAGATTTAGAAACTTTAAACCTGATTGTACACAAACAATTTCACAAAGTATTTCACTACCCTCTGGTGGGCATCAACTGTCACTGGAAACAAACTATGCTGCTCCATTTCAATAAATTAGAAATCAGTTCTATGTTATTAGGGCGGCGCTGTGGCATATTGGTTAGCAGTTCGCCTAACAGCAAAAAGTTCCCAGGTTTGAATCTTTCTGTAATGAGTTTTCATGTTCTCCCCGCACATGCATGAGTTTAGTCTGGGTACTTTGGTTTCCTCCCACAGTTTAAAAACATGTACTGTTGATTAGTGATTCTAAATAGGAGTGAATGTGAGTGTGCATCACTGTTTGTTTCTGGTGGCGACCTGTCCAGGGTGTACTCCTGCCTCTCACCCTATGTCCGTTGGGATAGGCTCCAGCAGACCCCTGTGACTCCAAGCTCGGGAATAAATGGGTATTAAGGATGAATGAATAAACAAATAAACTATATTATTAAGCAAGTGTAGCCAACAGAAAGCATACAAGTAACCTTAATGACAGTTTTCAAAATGCCAGATATTTATGTTTTAAAACCTACAATGCAACACCTACACCAAAGGGTTTATCCTATATTAAGTAATTAACTAATTTAAGAGAAGTACTAGAATTTGCAATCCTACCTTACCAGAAGAGAAGAAGCTCACAACAAAAATTAAAAGCACAATGTTTGCTTAGTCTTATTTAAGGCCAAAATAGAGATATCTTTTTACAGTTTATTTGCCCATTACACCACAATGCCGGCCTAAAACCATTTTTATATACCATAAAATAAGTAGGCTACTACATTTTCTAGTGTTAGCTAATATGTTACAGTTTTATTACCACAGAGGGATAAATCAAAACAATTAAAACTAAATAAATAATAATAAAACTAATAATAAAAACAAAATACAATGAAGCATCATAATAAGGTTACAATTATTGTAAGCTCCAAAAGACTCTTCAGGCAGAAGGTTCTTTAAACCTCACCACTGCCAAGGTATCAACCTCTCCAAACAAGCCTTTAACCCTCACCTGCTCAGATGTATAAAATAAGATAAGTAAGTTACTCTGGATAAATGGCCATTTGATCATAATTACCATTCATTCAACTGTCTGTACCCTTTTATTCGCTAATTAAAATAATCATATTCGTATTCAAAAACAACTTCTATTTAACTTATTTAAATAACAAATTAACAAATGAGCAACCAGTGGCATTGTCAAGAACATAACAGTGGCAGCATTTTGGCCCCGAGATTTGAACATAATGACATAGTGTGTTATTATTAGAGTGAAAATGCATGAGTTGCTTGGCACAAAGACCTGACCTTAACACGACTGACAGAACAGAAAACAGAAAAAGCAAAAAGTTGGGGCGGTGCAGTGACAAAGTGGTAAACAGGGTCGCCTCACAGCAAGAAGGTCCTGGGTTTGATTCCTGGGCAAGAGTCCTACTGGAAGGAGTTTGCATATTGTCCCGGTGCTTACATGGGCTTACTTCAGATACTGTGGTTTCCTCCCACAGTTCAAAAACATGTACATTATGTTGACACATGATTCTAAAATTGCCCATAGAAGTAAGGGTGTGTTGTTGTTCTTCTATGTGTGACCCTGCGATGTACTGGCAACCATTCCAGGAGGTATACCAACTTTTCATCCTGTGTGTTGGGGAATCAGTGGGTATAGAAGATTAATGAATGAATAAATCAATGAGTTGCGGGTGGTGCACCGACGTAGTGGTTAGCACGGCCGCCTCACAAAAAGAAGGTCCTGGGTTTGAATCCCGGGCAAGAGTTTTTTTTGTGCAGTTTGCATGTCCTTCCAGGCTTGCGTGGGTTTCCTCCAGGTACTCTGGTTTCCTCCCACAGTTTAAAAACATGTGCATTAGGTTGATTGGTAACTCTAAATTGCTCATATGAGTAAGTGTGGTTGTGTGTGTGTGTGGCCCTGCGATAGATTGCCGATCTGACAAGGGTGTACACTCTGCCTTTTGCCCTATGTTTGCTGGGATAGGCAGACCAGCAGACCCCTGTGATCCAGCAGACCCCTGTGACCCTGAGTTCAGGAATAAGCGATTATAGAAGATGAATGAATAAATAAATGAAGTTGCAAGGACACACATCTATGAATTTTGATATTTTTTTTAAACGATTATAACCCTTTTAATAGACATTTTGCATTATAATATGCAAATAGGGGAAGGGGTGGCCTAGCGGTTAAGGTGTTAGACAGATACCAGAAAGACTGGGGTTCGATTCCCAGCACCACCAAGCCACCACTGTGGGT
>JAOTQW010000008.1:8985842-8997682 GCA_026260075.1 Sisor rabdophorus
GGCTCCAGGGTGGGGCCCCGGTTGCGCCATACCGGGCGACGTCACAGACCTTGATCTTTTTAAATTTAGATCTGTGCATAATTATTTAAATTCTGAGCAAAAAAAATGAGTAATATTCTAGAATGTAAATACAGAGCAACTTATTTTTTTTAAATGTCCAATTTCTCTGTAATTTAAGTACTATACTTTTACAAGACATTGTAATAATGGTACATCCAAGTATGTGTGATCGTTTATGAAAATCCCTTCACCCTGGTTAAATCTTATTTTAGAAATTAAGTGCCACAATATGCATACCTTTTTTATGTTTTGGAATCACCATAGGTGTTTTGTGGCACAAACTGCCAAAAGTAAACAACAATGTGTTAATGAATCTCTTTCAATGTACCAAGTCTGTTCTTTTTCAGTTGGAGTCGTGGCCTATGAGGTTCCGTTCAAAATTCAACTACACTACCTACCCCATCACTTTCCCCAGTATTAATGCAAAGGAGTGGAAAAAATTGTTCAAACCCTGTGCTTCCCAAAGGCTCTTCCTGCCTGTAAGTTTGTATTAATCCTGCTGATCTGGGCATGGGACATCATTCATTAATACTAGTCTACTTAAGCACAACAAAATCAAAGATCATGCCAAGAAACAGTATAAAGATCAGTTTCACCTTGCAGCATGTCTGAAAAAATAAACAAAATATTTAAGTGGTGCGTTCAAACTGCTTCTATTTTTAAAATAGTGAAAGTATTTTTGTATTGTATTATTATTTTTTAGCTGATCTTAACTGAGGTGGATTCTCTGCTCTACGTGGACACAGACATCCTGTTCTTGCAGCCAGTAGAAGAGATCTGGAACTTTTTTTCACAGTTTAACAGCAGTCAAGTGGCAGCCATGGCACCTGAGCACGAGGAGCCTAGAATTGCCTGGTATAACCGTTTTGCGCGGCACCCATATTATGGCAAAACTGGTGTCAATTCTGGAGTTATGCTTATGAACATGACGCGCATCAGAGATAAACATTTTAAGGTACATCTTCGAATGTGTGTTTACTGTATGTATATATGCCTATTTTTGTAAAAATCAGTTTTGCAGCCGTGACTAGAGATTTTAATACTAGTGCAACCAGTAGAGGTCAGTGTTATTCTGCTTGTTAGGTTCTCAGATTTCTTCATGATTACAGATGTTTCATCATACTCCCCTTCATAAAAAAAATTGGACATAACAGCTTCAAACATGTAGACATACAAGTGTCACTTTGACCTGAAGCCTACATAATAATTAAGCAGATAAAGTGAAAGTAAAAAATACTTTTGATGCTCACCTGTAATGTATATCACTATATATTACCAGTAATACAACAAATTCTAAGCTAGCGGCACTCTAATTATTTTGCCACGATTGCTTTTGTTCTCTGTGTTTAATGATTAGTTGTATGTGACCGTGCTGGCATGGAGGAGGAAGTCGTTTGGCTTTCAGTTATATACACGAATCAGTTTAAAATGCAATTTAAAATTTACAGTAGGTCACAGGAGTGATTACACCCCTTAGATTTTTTGTAAATATTTGTATTTTTATGTGAAAACACTAAAGAAATGAAACTGCTACAATGTAAAATAGTGAAAGTACAGCTTGTGTAATAGTCTAAACCCCTGGCAACAAAAGTGAGTACACTCCTAAGAAAAACAGCAAAAAACATTTCAATATTTTGTATGGCCACCATTATTTAAGTAGTTTTAAGTAGTTTACCAAAGTTACACAGATTGTGCCACTGTTCCACTCCATGAAGACATTAGTGAGCTGATGGAGGTTGGAGACGTTGCTCTCCTTCTTTCTGTTTGAGGATGCCACACGGATGCTCAATAGGGTTGATGTCTGGAGACCTGCTTGGCCAGTACATTACCTATAACCTTAGCTTCTTTAGCAAGGCAGTGATCATCTCGGATGTGTGTTTGGGGTCGTTATCATGACTGCCCTGCGGTCCAGTCTTCGAAGGGAGGTGATCATACTCTACTTCAGTATGTTATAGTATATGTTGGCATTTATGGTTCTAGTACCGGCAACACTCATCAGCCCCAGATCAGAAGCAAGGCACACTTTGTATTCCTCACCTGGTTTCCACCATGCACCCATGACACCATCTGAAGCAAGCGGGTTAATCTTAGGTCTTATCAGACCAGAGGACCTGGTCCCGGTAATGCTTGTCTTAAGCAAACTGCAGGCTTCCTTGTGCATTATCTTTAGAAGAGGCTTCCCTCTGAGACGACAGCTCTGCAGACCAATTTAATACAGTGTGCAGCTTATGGTCTGAGCACTGACACCTCCACCCCCTTCAACTTCTGCAGCAATGGAGCACATGCACTCAACTTTTTTAGTCAACCATGATGAGGCCTGTTCTGAGTGCAACCTGTCCTGTTAAATCTCTCTTTAGTCCTGGCCACCATGCTGCAGCTCTGTTTTAGGGTCTTGGCAATTTTCTTGTAACCTCCGCCATCTTTATTTGAGCCACAATAGTTTTTTTCAGATCCTCAGAGTTCTTTGCCATGTTGAACTTCTATTGAGCAGTAATGAAGAGTGAGAGAAATAACACTAAATTTTACATACCTGCTTGCCATTCACACCTGAGAGCTTGTAACACTAACGAGTTTCATGACAACAGGTTGAGAAAACAGGTTGCACCCAAATTGGACATTTCCTCTTGGGTGTTTTACTCAATTTTGTTGCCAGGTGTTTAGACATTAATGGCTTTTTTTGAGATGGGACAGCTAATTTACTAGCTGTACATTTACTACTTTTACATTGCAGCAGAGTTTCAATAAATATTTACAAGAAATGTGAGGTTTGTACTTATGTCTGTATATTGATATTAAAGGTTAAAATATTAATACACTACCATGAAAAACAAATGATTATAGTGAGCTGTATCAATATTTTTAGATTGCCCTAATTCTCAGTGCTCATTATGAAATGAAATTAGGGTTGTTAGTCACAGATTTAGGTTTATGACTGTGTTTTTCTAAATAACGAATTGTTCTTGTATTGTCTGAAAAGAACGATATGACTGCTGTTCACCTGAAATGGAAGGAGCTACTTATGCCACTACTACAGAAATACAAGCTTAACATTACATGGGGTGACCAAGACCTTCTCAATATCATATTCCACTACAATCCAGGTACATCATCACATCCCATTAGCACTCTTAATTAAGTGACTCTTAATATAGCGCTGCACAATATATCGTTTTCGCATCAAAAACACAATGTGTGTGCCTGTGGGTTAATTGGTTTAACATTTCAAGCAACTTTATACCACATACCTAAATAAGTCTGTAACTTTTGAACCATGTGGTCTATTCATATTTATAAATCTTATTTAAAACTAGTAAATGAACGAAACATTGTTGACTAAGTATTTGCTGTCCTTTTCCATCTTGAATGAAGGTGCAAGATCCGCAGCTTGTTCAGCCAGTAAAACAATTTGATTGTGATTTAGAATGTTAAATACGGATGTGATTGAAGAAAAGAGACAGAAGAGGGCGCACTTTGTTTGCAACAGTCAAAATTGGTAAAATGGATTGTCTCAGCTTTGGAATAAACGACATTGAAATGAATAAGGCATTTTATTTAATCCCTTTCCTGCTGGTGTAGTAATTAAAAAAAATACTTTTATGAATCTTCAGAATGGATAGATTGTTTTCTGGTTGAATATGTTTTTTAAATAAGGTGATCAAGCGTTGAAGGGTTAAAGCATTCAGATGCAATTAGAAATAACTTATTTGTATGTGAATCTTATGGAAAACATAAAGCACTGTATCTTTCATTTATATCTTAAATTCAATTCGATTGTATGTGTTGTGTGTGTATATATGTGCGTGCGTGCGTGTGTGTGTGTATATATATAATTTTTTTTTACTCATTCATTCATTCATTTTCTATACCCGCTATTCCCTAACTCAGGATCACAAGGCCAGTGCACAGAGGTACACCTTGGACAGGTTGCCACTCTTTTGCAGGGCCACACATAATTTTAATATTAAATTTTAGGTGTTAATTAAGCTGTTAGGAATGTAGCTTTCCTTTTGATGACACGTTTGCTTTGGTTTGGTGTATAAATGCAAAAATGTCTTTTGACTGTCGCACAGAGAGCTTATTTGTGTTCCCGTGCCATTGGAACTACCGGCCGGACCACTGCATCTATGGAAGCAACTGCGCTGCTGCTGAGCAACATGGAGTTTACATCCTCCATGGCAATCGAGGAGTTTACCATGATGACAAGCAGCCAGCATTCCGAGCCATTTATGATGTCATTCGGGAGGTAAACTTTTTGATTAAAAAAGTGTCTAGGTTTTATATGTAGTGTAGCGCTTTTCATCATTCATCATGCTAGCTTTCATCAATGCAGAATAAATTTGATGCGGTTAATTTGTAAAAGGCCATATTGAAGTTCCTTCAGGCAAGTGCTTTCACCAGTCTGGCTAGCACACTTGTTCTTCATAATCTAAACACAGTATGGGCAAAAAAAAATAAAGGAATCAGGAATTGTTCCTGCAAAAATTTTCAGCATGAACACCTGTGCTTGTAGCCCTTAGGCAATAGTTGGTCTGCCACATCAACTCTCACTCGACATTATCATTTTCTTCGTTTTCGATCCCAAACCTGTTCAACTTAGAATGTGTTAAACCACAAGAGCTTTTAAAAGTTCATTAACAAATTTGTTATTTTAACATTCCTTTAATGTTATTCCTTATGAAATAAGAAATATTTAGCCTATTTAAATTTGTGGCATGTTTTTTAAAGGAGGAGGAGAGACATAAACAAAAATTATTTTAACATCTGTGTGGTTATATTCCCAGGTTGTGAGGAGTTTGCTTTTGAATGAGTGGGAACAGTGCTCTGTTGCTGAGGGCTAGAAATCAATAGCTCTGTTAACTTAGGCTGCCAGTGCCACAGTGTTTTAGGCTTAATCTCAGTTGGCCTCATTGGGGCAACGATCGGATCTAATGCGTTAATCTCTAAAGATAACGCTCCCATTTTTTTCTACTTTCCTTCTCTTCCTTAGCCCATCACTTTGTCACTCATTAGAGTTTTAAGAGTTTCCTTTATTTGTCTATATTTTGTAGTGGTCAATGCTTTGTTTATTTTATCAGAGGGTGAGCCTGCCTCTGGTCATTACAGACAGGCGAGACCTGTTTGCCCTTGACAGAGTAGGAAGCATTTTGGACCATTAGCTAAATGAGGTCTATCATTAGCTGAAAGCCATGATTCAGTTGAGTGCTCACATTCACTGTTTCACCATACAGATTATTTGCTAGAGGAAAAAAATACTTTTGCAGTCAGGTTCTGTAGTAGATTTAAACATGTTTGTTAATGTATATCATACCTGTACAACCTGTTTTGTGTCACAGATGTACTTAGCCTAAAAGCTTCCTTTTCCAGAAGATTCAACCTCAGCTGCACTCCATTTGTTGTTCTTGTGCTCTGACTACACAAGGCCTTAGGCCTTTGCGTACCTCGTGATAACATTCACTCCCTGTAGACACACTAACGAAGACTAGAGTTCAGCTGGCAGTAAAAGATCCCACCATTACTGTGCCAAACCTCACAGAAGCACTATAAAATCTTTAGTACCAATGTTTCGTTTGGGACCTGGAAAAACGCAGGGCAGCATCCACCACGTCCACCCTTCCGATAAAAATCAATAGAAGACAGTAAACTCAGTGTCATCAAGGCATCTATCATTGATAATAAAAATTGCACTTTTCAGTGATCTCATACCAAACAAGAGCACAAAGCAAATGAGACCTCATAAAAATATTATAGTATTTTATTTAGTACTCAGATTATAAAATGTATGTATTGTATGTATTTAGAGAAAATACAGATTAAAGCTGAAGTCAGAAAAAATGGTTGCAATAAATGTTACCATGAGTTGTTGATCCTTAATTTTTAATTATTAAATTGTGAATGTTTAATTTTTCTGAAAAAAATCCCTAATTTATTATAATAATTTTGCTAAGAGCCAAATGTTTCTGAATGTTTGTGCTTGTCTTCATATTTAATACGTATGTCATAAAAACACTACTATTAAACTGAATTAATTTCAGTTTTTTCTAACTGCTTAAAGTGAAAGGTAATGATTAATCCTCACACTTCACATTTAGAAGCCTTACATTTAATGTTACAAAAAAATCCAAAAAAAATATTTGTTGAGACGGCTTTTCTCACTCTTTAAGAAAATACATTTAGATCTGTGGTTGTGCAACTGTGCAGGCATTGTTATTTTATTGGCTTTTTTTGTGTATTAACCAGGTGTTACAGGGTCACATCTGATCAACTGAACAGCCATGCAATTTAAAATAAAAATCTAGTTTAATACTATAACAGTATTAAAAATGTACATTTTTTTCAATTTGTTTCACAAATTGTTAGTAATAAATAGATTATTATATTTTTAAGTAATATTATTGGTTAACTTATTATAGTTCACAATTGTGCAATCTGAAGTGACATCCTTTGCGTTGGGGTAAAGAGGACTCGTAGTTTACATTTACATTTACAACATTTAGCAGACGCTATTATCCAGAGCGACGTACAAAAGTGCTTCAAAGTTGATTGTTGATTGGTTGTAGCTAGTACGAGTCACACAATGCTAGGAAAATTTTGATTAAGGTATGTTTGGGTTTATAATAAGTATAAAGAACCAATTTAAAAAGGTTAGGACCTAGGATGTGCAAAATGCACAAAATAATACTTGGCACCAGTCGTAGCTGATAGCTCCATAACAATCACTAGCTTTTTCATCCGTGTGACTCCATGCTGCAGTGGCTGAAAGGGAAGCAAGTTAAATTTAAGCAGTTAAATTTAAAAACAATGTTGCTGTTGTTTATTTATCCTTTCTATTAAATTGTGTTGCTTTTTTCCCATGGAGTTGTTAGTCAGTTTTTTAACACAGTTTGATTCGGTATTGTGTGTAACACTGTGTAAGCTAGGTGTGTACAAACTCCGTCCTGGTGGGACTAGGTCCTAAAGAGTTTCACTCCAACATGCCTTAATCCCTATCTGATAAAACCTTTATCTTTTTTAGTTGGTTCTGATGTGTTTTGATTAGGATTGGAGCTAAACTCCAGAACAGAGTTTAGACACCCCTGTAAACATTTATTAAATAAACATTTTTTTGTATTAGGAAAAATACAAAATAAATATAAAGCATGTTATTTAGTTAAGATATATTAGTCAATGTGAACATGGATTTTGCTTATTATTAAACAAACATTTTATGGAACAACATCAGTATTTACCTTAATTTCATGAAAAATCCCTGGAATTTCATTGATAAAATGTGTATTTTGTGTGTTCTTTGTTGTATTTCCCCTCCTGCATGTTTTTTGGTGATCCAGCCATTTTTGTTAAGTGTTGCTATTTTCAAATCATTATTTGTTGTCTGTTGTTAGAAAAGCACAGTAAATGTATCTAATGAAAGCTGTTGCATGTCTAATTATATATATATATATATATTTATTATTTTTTTTCTCCGTTTGTTTTTATAGTACCCGATTGGAAAATGTGCAGTCAAATTTCTGCTTAAGCCTCTAAAGGAAAAACTAAAGAACACCACACACACATACTGCGGGCGGTCCAGTCATCTTTTTACTAAGAAGTTACAGGAGAATGTCAGAAACCTACAGGTTTACAACTGCAGTCCAACATGAGCCTAAACCGTGGTGAACATCGGCTTGTCCTAATAGTCCCTTATGTCCAAATATCAGGCTGAATAGAGAAATGAAATTACTTTTACATGCAATCATGAAGAGTTTATTTTTTTTAGCAGATTCTGAAGTAAACATTTGCTCTTGAGAAAGCATATCACTACAGACATGATTTCTCCCTTGAAAAGCTGCAGCTAAAAAAAAAGTGAAAAAAAGTGCATTGAAAGTATTATACCCCTTTAATTTAAAACATTTTTCCAGATTTTTTCGTGCAACCACAAACATGATTGTTTGTTTTATGTCATAGACCAACACAAATAGGCACATGAAATTAATGAATTGTTTTAAAAATCTTTTCCACATATCTAGAGAGCATTTGTGTTATAGAACCATTTTTGTTAAGTTACAGCTTTTCGGGTATCCCCTTACTGGCTTTGCACATCTAGAGAGTAAAATGTATTATTTTTCTTTGCAAAGTAGCTCAAGCTTGGCAATTTTTACATCTTGTGACAGAAGCTAAATATGAATTAGGTCTGGATCTTCACTAGGCCTATTCTTTGATCCAAACCATTCCATTGTAGCTCTGGCTGTATGTTTAGGGTCATTGTCCTGCTGGAAGGTGAACCTCCATCCCAGTCTTTTCAACAGGTTTTTTCTGTATTTGCCTTTGGTTTATTTCTCTGTATTTGGCTCCATCCATCTTCCCATTAAGTCTTACCAGCTTTCCTGTCCCTGTTAAAAAATATTATTCCCCACAACATGAGGGTAAGTGGTAGCGAAGTATTGGACTTCTAGTTGTAAGATCAGGGTTTGATTCCAAGTGCCACCAAAGTGCCACTGCCATTGAGCAAGTCCCTCTAACCACCAATTGCTCAGTTGTATAAAAGAGATGCTGTAAATGTATGAAATGTAATTTTTGTTGTCACAACCATGTTTAATGGATGGTTTGTTCAGGGATTTGCAGTGTTGATTTACCTCCACACATCTAGCATGTAGGCCAAAGGTTTTGGTCTTATCTGACCAGAGCACCTTCTTCCACATGTTTGCTGCGCCCTATATGGCTTGTGGCAGGACTTTATATGGCTTTCTTTCAACCAGGCTTTCTTCTTGTCACTCTTCCATAAAGGGCATATTTATGGAGTGTCCTGTAGACAGATTCTCCCACCTAACTGTGGATCTCTGCAGCTGTTTATGTCAGCCTCTTGAATCAGGATATTACTTACAGCTTTCCAGTTTGAACAAATGCTTTAGAGTTTTCAGTGTTTAATATTTTGGGATTTTTTTCCAATAATTTTTTTCAGTCATTTTCCTTCCAGTTATGTGCCACTTTGTGTTGGTATATAACATAAAATATAATACAATACATTTTTTTTTAAGTTTGTGGTTTTAATGTGACCAAATGTTGAAAAGTGATTTTAACATTAAGCCTTATTTCTAAAGAGGAATTGATGTATTTGTGTCTTCAGTTGAACTAAATCTTTTTTTTAATTTTGATTGTTGATTTTTATGATATAAAAAATGAACTAAATTTAACCACTTCTTAAGTAAACAATACTGTTTAAAATAAAAAAATGGATTTAAGAGATATGAATAATCATGTGAATATGTTAAACTTGCTAACTTTATGAATAGTGTAGCAAAATAAAAGGGTCAATTATAAACCACAGTTTTTATTTAGATTTGCTTTTTTGATTTACATGTTTTTTTTAGTGTTATATTTCAGTAAAAATGTTGTTTTAAGAAATGAAATTATTCTAAAGGGGTTTGGCTATATTTTTGGTTTATAGTTGCCTCACAAATAGACACTATGGGTATGAAAAAAAAAATTCTTCCATGTAAGGGTGTTATAGCTTTATTTTAATTCCCATTAAAAAAAATTTCAGTTAAAATGTACGGAATTAAAACACTAATTGTGCCAGATAGGTATATTACAAACTTTTAAGAAGTGACAAAGCATTGGTTTATTGGTGGCGCTATACTGTAGCATTTATTTATTTCTTTCTTACTTTAAGTAATCAAGGTTTTTTGTTTTATTTGCATCCATTGGGCTACTTGGATCATTGAAGATTGATTGCTTTTTTATTGAACTGTATATTAAACATTGGTACTTTTACTGTAATCTTAAACAAACTATAGTGTGTGTGTATGTCATTAAGCAGGGCGGTCAAGGTGGTGTAGTGATTAGCAATGTCGCCTCACAGCAAGAAGGTCCTTGGTTTGATTCTCGGGCAAAGGGTTTTTCTGTTCTAGAGTTCTATTTCCCCGCCTCCTTGAATTTATTCTGGGTACTCCGATTTCTTCCTAGTAATTGCTTGATTATAATTGAGTGTGTGGTTGTTCATCTATGTGTAGCCCTGTGATAGACTGGCGACTTGCAGTACAGGGTATACCCTGCCTTTGACCTTTAAGAGCTGGGATAGGCTCCAGCAGACCCAGAGTTGGGAAAAAGTTGACTAGAAGATTAATGAATAATAAATTAATTTAATTAAGCATACAGTAGAAAAATCGCAAATAAAATAAAATGTAATTAATGTAACAATGGAGGTATTTAACTCTTCTGTTTGATTGGTTTTTTTCAAACCAAGTATGATCAGACTCATTACTTACAGCTTTCGAGTATGAACAAAGGCTTGAGGGGTTTCAGTGTTTAATATTTCAGGGGTTTTTTCACACTGCTGAATGTTCAGTGTATATTGTTTACTGACATTTGATTTGGTACCATACTTATTTTATATATTATTAATGTTGTATTGGACTTAAATCTTGTGTGTTTACAATTAATGTCCATGAAATTGATCATGTAAATTAAATAAAGAAATATATAACAAATCTCATACAATACTCTAAGAAGCAGTTTACTGATCATAAGATGTATATTATAAGATTTAAACATGTATTTGTTGAAAACGTCTTTGCTACCCTTCCAGTCCAACAGAAAAACTTTATTTTTGATTAACTCTGTTAACATAATCAGAGACTAATTACGATCAAAGCCATCTAACCAATAAATGTGTAGTTGTGAGCCAGAGTGTGTTCTGATCATCTCCAGAACAAACAATTTGTTGCCATATATATTACATAACTTTTCAATTAAATGTTGAACATAGTCATTTTAATGAATTTACTAAATATTTCAAGTCATTTAATGTCATTGTGAATATTGTCTGTTGAACAACGCAGTATATTTTTGTATTCAATAATGTACTTTTTTTGTCACAATTGGTGCATGACTGAAAAAATAAATGTGTACTGAAAGTTTACTGCAAATGCCAAACTTTTATTTAAAATAAAATGTGTGGTTCTTAGACCATATTTTTCCAAATTCATCCACAGTGGTGGTGTATCTTCAGTGTGTCAAGTCTCTGCATCTTCCTTTATCAATTAGCTTCATGGGAGGTCTTAATTACAATAAGCTGTTCTAATTATGAGCTTTTCACTCCCTATATCAAACCCTGTGAGCTGCTAAGGGCAAGTATACTTTAAATGTTAAATGCTTCCAGCTTTAATGGTCAGAATTGGTTCAAGCCAAACGTTGGATTTTATAGTAAGTTCACAACGTACACATAAAGCAGAAAGTAAACTGGACAAATGTAAATGCTTAGCAAGACCATTTTCAGAGAATGTCTGTTTCTGGCAGGAAGTAAAGGTGTTGGGTGATAAACTTTTTTCTAAAGGCTAATTCTATATAATTTCATGTGACACTGCCTATCAGTTAGTTCTCCTACATACATTGCCAATTTAACCATGGCCCTTGGAGGCAAAGAGTAAAATAAATCAATGGAGGAGATATGGCCCAGTTCATTCAAAAGTCTAGTTAGTGATTGATTACAAGATGAGTTGCTTTGGGAAGAAAATGGTTGAGAATGTGTTTGTAATTGGACGTTCACATAAGGTGATCTGATTCTTCTGTAATTGAGAAGCTGTGAACACACTGTTTTGCCAGCATATTGAATAATCAACATCAATACAGGCTTGTTGGTCTAGGTGCTTGATTCTCGCTTTGGGTGCGAGAGGTCCCGGGTTCAACTCCGGGAAGAGCCCAGCCTTTGAGCTCAGAGGCTTTATTGGGGCGGCGCGGTGGCGCAGTGGTTAGCACCGTCGCCTCACAAAAAGAAGGTCCTGGGTTCGAATCCCGGGCTTGGGGTC
>JAOTQW010000008.1:9002388-9012483 GCA_026260075.1 Sisor rabdophorus
ACTGTGGGTTCCTGAGCAAGGCCCTTAACCCCCAATTGCTGAGTTGTAAGTCGCTTTGGATAAGGGCGTCTGCCAAATGCTGTAAATGTAAATGAGAGCAAAAGCACAGTTTGGAAATCTTTTCATGATGAAATATTTTCAGTCACAAATCTAGGGTTAAGAAAACAAGAATTACAAGCAACTTTAATAAAGTGACTGAAATGGCATTTTATTCAGTAAAGAAAAGGCAAGAAACAGTAGCGGTTCTGTCAACCACTTGCTCTGTTACCCACAACGTGCAGAAGGCAATAGGTGTTACTTTAAGAGACAAGTTGCAGTGCAAGGTCTGCAAACAGTGTGTCTTGATTGTCCATACAGTATAAAAGGTTTGCAAAAAGTTTTGTTTTTTACCGCACATGTGTTTGACTAATTTGTACTACTAAATTTGGATGAATAAAAATGTGCAATCTATAAACATTTGGAAGGAAATATTTGAACCTATGAAATATTTGAAATATAATGAACTTCTCACACAAAGCCAAGCCTGGGTGTTTGTTTAAATCTGTCTTGGGGGGGGCAAATGCAAGTGCTTTCACCAAGTGTAAAACCTTCCCAGCTTACCAAAATGGGTCCTTGGGGAAATCATGCTTCCATGTTTTTTTGCATTTTATTGAACGATTTCTTCCAAAATTTGCTTTGGCTGAAGCCCACATGTCTGTTGGGTTGGTTGGAAACCATGGTGCCAATGACATCTGGCACTTTTGGCAGCAGAGTTGTGGGTGTTATAAGTCTGTTTATTAGCCTATTGCTTGGGGTCCTGGTGGCACAATAACGCAGTGACCCCATTATTAATGACTTTCACACACGCGCATCGGCAAGACTATGTTGTCATATGTCTATCACTATATCAAGGTCCAGAACTAAAACTAAGTGTATTATAGATATTTTCAGAATACAGTTAACTTAAAAGTACATCTAAAAGCAAAGAGACATCAATTTGGATGCTTTAGAAATCTGGAAAGAAATAAGAATAATCAACAAACTAGATAGAGAGCTTCAAACACTAGTGTGGACACCTTACCAGCACCAGTATGTTTTTACCTGCACACAGTAGCAAAGTGGGAGGCACACAATTGTCTTGAATATCTTTTTTAAGAGGTTTTGTGAGAAGTTATAGACCACTATTTCAGCAAGCATATTTATCGTTCTCATCTTTAAATATATTTTCCTTTTTTTCTTGCAAATTTCACACAAAAAATTTGTATATTGAACAACTATCAGTTTAATACTATTTACAATCTGGTGTATTAGGACTCTGCTCTCTGATCTTGTCTCATTTTCCAATTGCAAAACATAGTTGCAAACGATTCTTCCTCTCAAGTTAGGAGGCATGGCTCCTAGCATTTGGTCTCATAACCAAGGTTGTGGAGAAAATACACCGTTACAGATCCCCTGCAAAAATAAAACAATATATCCTAAAATGGAACCTGTTCATTTTATTTTGCAGACCCATTTAACTGCCCAACTAGTACAGTTCTAGTTCCTGTTTCTCTTCATAGTTATATCCCTCAAATGGTATAGGCAGTATAGCTGCTTACTGTGCCATCTAGGCTCTTTCTACCTTACCTTTATGCCTAGACTTTGCTCCTGGCATAGTTAGGGCCTTTTTATCTATCCCAGCCTTGGTATGTCCCTGATGTGACAACAAAAATATCCATTTCGGGATGTACACCAAAAAAAGACAACCTTTTGTGCCAGAGCACTGACCATGTATAGCCTTAGAGTTGCCTTGTGGAGAAAATTGAGACGATCACTAAGACTTATACAAGGTTTACACCTCCTGGTTCTGGAGAGGATTAAAATGCGGAAGACAGTTTAAAGCACTTTGTTCCTGGCTTTTTAGGTTGGACATTAATGGTGTAGTTTGGTTTTCCTCTCTGCATGCATTTGCCCACATCTACAAAATAGACTTGGTTAAATTCCTGGAATCTATGTTTCTTTTGTCCTGATTGTGCTTTTACACGCACTGGACAGTGATTTGGAGATAGGTTAAATAATTTAACATCACATTTTTGTTACAGTTTGTGTTCCTAAAAGGGAACATGTTGGGTAACATATGTAACCATGATTTACCGAGAGAAAAAGAACTTTTGCCATACTGTCTCTTATAAAGACTATAGGAAATAAATGTTTAAAAAATTATTAATATTTATCCTAAACAGGAAACTTTTTAAGACGCGTAAACGCCACACAAGTGGCAAAAAACAGTGCACACTACCCCAACAAAATTTTTTATATTTTTGTTATTCATAATTTTAAAGGTAATTAAATGTATCTTATTTTGCTGTTTTAAAAGTCATAGCAATTCTATTCAAAACATTTAAAATTTGTAACAGCTGTAAACTATAAACCTGTCTAGCTTCATAAGAAATATATATGTTCGTAGTGTGGTATCTGTCAAATCTACCTCCCCACTCAATTATTCAGTGTCCCCAACATCGCCCCACTTCTGCCAAATCCATTTAACGTTTAAGACCTGTTTGCAATTATGTAAATAGTTTTAGGAGTAATACAGATTTTAGTGAAATACTATTTTCAGGTAGAATTTAAAAAAGCTTTGTGGCATTTAATTTAATATAAAAGTTAAAGGTCAGCAGAAAAGCTCTAGCTGCATTTAATCTTTTAAATCATAATTTAGCCTTAAATCAAATGGTTAATTATGAATAGACAAACATGAACTTCTAATCAGTTTTCCAGCAGTATTGCGGAATATGCAAAATGTCACAGTATGATAGATCGTAAGACAGAGCTATGAAAGCAGTTAATTAAAATAAATTGCCAAGTAATATTGCTGTTATGATAAACCTATTATACTGTGCCAATTCTATTTTGTTGTAGAAGTTGTGGTAGAAGCTTCATTTATCTCTGTTTTGTTGCAGTGTCAATAACACATAATTCTAAAGGTATCTTAGATAATAAAAATTATCCTGGGAATAACCTGTACAAACAAAAGAAATTGAATAAAATTTTTCAAAATGAAATGAGAAAAGCTGAAGGTTTTGCACAACATACAAATTAATGTACTAATATTAATGATGTAATGACGCATAATGCGCAAACAACCAATATTAAAGACATGTTTATATAAGGTTTCATAAGATAAACACAAAAGTGTTAGTTTTCATTTTTATTACATTCATAATAATGAAAATAAAAATATTACATTTAGTTCATATATACAATTAGTTCTAGTAAGTGAACTTTAAAGCTACTGCATACGAAGTCAATCAAAACAACTGTTCTTTCAACATTGTCTTCATTTCCAGCATCAAGGCAAATAATTAGGTTGGATGAAGCATTAGGTGTATGTGTTAAAAGTAGCGTGTTAAGAGTATGTATCTTAGGCAAAGCTTGTAATACACATGTACATGTGATACACAAGATCCATCAATTAATGTTAAAATGCTGTGCTAACAATGATATATCAGATTTGATGCCAGTGTCAGTTTAGCATTTCCTTAAAAGTAATAATGTGTTTATTATATGGTTGTGAAAAAATAAACCACATCGGTTATTAGGTGTCTATTAGGTAAGTAATTAATTTTTTTGAATACACTGGTTAATCAACATCAACATTTTCATTGCATTCATTCTTTAATATCAGCTAATGCTAACAGGAATTTCGAGATGAGGATGCATGTCCATGGCTATTTCTGATAACATTTATGCAAATCCAGCAGCCTAAACCATGTAACATCTGATGAGATGCCTTGTAGCAGAGATTGAAAGCACACAAAACAACCCGAGGAACATAATTTGTCATGCAGCCTTTTCATTTCAGAGACACTCCATAACTAATTTTGCTGCACAACCCTCCACCTCCGCCTCTCTCTTCAGCTCTTTGGCATCATTAGCATTTTTTATGCATGCTTTAGGACATTGCCTCATTTGGTTGCAATGTATAGTGAAACAGTAAAAAAATGATCATAAGCTTTAATTTTTATCATAATGGTGTAGTTTCATGTCTAATTGAAAGTTGCTGTTATCTGCTCACAGGTAGTCACTAATGTTATTATTAATCATCATAGCGTTTGGTTATTTCATTTGCTGCACATGCATTGAACAAATAAGTGTAAATAATTGGAATTAAAACAATGAGTGGAGAGGTTATTTAATGTTGTAATGCCATCAAAAAAAAGGAATTGATTTTTAAAATACATTTTCAAATATTTAAGTGACCCTACAGCAACCCCTTAAAAGAATCAACCTAATGTGTGTCACTCTACACCGGGATCCAATTTTCAGAGCACTATTGATTTTGTTCTGCTTTTCTCTCTTCACCTAATTGAAGCGCTGAGTGAACTGAAACCATGAAAAGGGAAATCTATTTATGCACCAAGAGACTGAACAAATAACTAGAGGCACGGCAGCTCAAAAGTAACTAAATGTTCAGGCTCCCTAGACAATAAAGATCTCCTGCTTTAATTGAAATCTCATCACCTGTGATAGACAGAATTTAAAGGTCTGTCCGGTATAAAAAGAGATCGATGCTGCTGAAACGGGTGTCACAAGTTGCATTTGGTGTAACGGCAGTAAATATTGAATTGAATTTGTAAGTGCATTGTACGTAATTAACCTGTTACTTTACTAAGGCAGTAATTTGTAAGACATGGGTGAATAGAGTTGAGAAAGCTTCCTTTGGTTAATATTCATCTGATTAATACTATTATGTGAATAAGAAGCCATGCGGATGCAGGAGAACTATACAGTAATATACAGTACTAAAATAAAATCAAAAGAAAGTCAACACCCCTCTGATAAAATCAGTTTTTGAAATTGAACAATAATTTGTACTTGTGTAATATGTTGTAGCAAGTAAAAAAACTAAAAATGTGTTATAAATATAACATTTAATATATAACTGATTCTAATGAACCAAAATTATTTGTCATAATTGTCATGCCATATTTAAGTGGCTTACAAAACAAACACTGTCAAGCCCCGGAGCACCTTGAAAAAACCTTCATATTGCCCTGAACCCACCTTGATAAACCAACTGTACCCCAGAACTCCCCCATCCAACATGAGTGGCATAACTCATCAATGCTATTGGGACTGAAGGAACATATCCCACAACTATGCACCAATATTGAAAAAAATTCATTTCCAGAAGTGTGGAGGTAATTAGTCGAGATAGCAAAATTACACAATCCTTTATTTATGAAGTTTTATGCTGTTAACTATACCTCACATCATATTACAGCATTAATGAAAAGAAAACTTTCCAGCTTTTGTTAGTTTATGAATGTATTCACGCCGAAAATATTAGATGACGATTTACACTTTACCTGGTTTAACAGATGACAACAGCCGGTCTGATCTAATCTGTGAGATGACTGCTCAATACTACAAAAATTACGAACAGTATGTATAATTACTTATAAAAAAGGGAGAAAAGATATGGCAATGAATGACAACAGAAACATTCCAGACATCCTTTATTTACTGCCCTGATCAATTTGTCCTAAAGACTGATGTGCCATCAGCACTAGCAATATGTTGAGGAAATATATATATATATAAATAATTATTAGGGCAAGAAATACAGTACATAACTACAAGCAGGTCAAGTTCATTTATTGTCGAAGCTTAACTTACCAATATATCTATTTAGCTAAGTGAACTAATGCAAAAGTTTCTTTGCACAATGCGCAATTAAATGCAAAGTCGTTACATCACTGTTGTTTAAACACTGCAAGTCTACCTTGGATAAAATTTATTTATTTTTACATTTTACTATAGCTAAACTATGTTTGACAACCAATATCATGGTTGTCAAACACCTAGGTGTTTGCCTCAGAACACGCCTTTCACAGTGGTCACACAGATAAATTAAGCGATTTTGCAAGGGATCAAAATCATGTGATCTTTACAAATTAACTAGGTAATGTTACAAAGAAAAGTTGTGTACCTGTTTGCATTTTCGCAACATTAATGGCAAATGTAGAAAATCGACTATTAATACTGAAAGTATGAACTTGGCTCATAACAAGAAAAATTCTACAACAAAGCCTCTAATTTACCTATATGTGCTTATTCAAATTCAATGGCAAATTCTTAAAAGCCAGCAGTGCCTGTTTTGTAGGTTGACACAATTTGCAGCACCAGTAATCCCTTTAATACAAACAATTTCAAACATGTACCTCGTATTTGGCAATGTGTGATCAGCAATGGCCATGTTTTTAGTCATGTTTACATTGCTGACTCCCGCTGCTTTATATTCATGTTAGCAATTCTTTTTGCCTTTTGTCTTGCTAATTATTATATAAACTACACAGTTGGTAGGTTAAATATGGCTCAAAATAACAAAAAAAATTGATTGATTAGTTGAAAAAAGTTGGGCAAAAAGGCCCTGGTGTAAAATGCAGGAATGATAAAGTAGTGATATTTATGTAAAAATGTAATGAGTAAAAGTTAAAATGATCAGAATTGTATATAGTAATGTAAAGTACTGATACCAGAAAAATTACACAGTAAAATGAAAACTATACCCAGGTGATTATAAAAGTAAGAGCTAAACTGAGTTGAAAATCAAAAACATGTTGTGTCTCCCAATACCTTTGTCAATATATTGTATTAACGCTGTATGCATAATATGAAATCTGCATATGATGTACAAGAATGTCGAAAATTTTTATAGTGTTATATGCATTAATGAGCGCATTAACAATATAGTGACTTAAACAGAAGAGATCCTTGAATAGAATTAATTTGTAGCATTGATACATGTAAACTACATTATTATAAAAAGAAAATTAAAATTAAACCATTCATTTTTTAACAATTCTATATTGCTATTTTATTTACCATTCATAGTCCAATTTACAGGCTAATAAAAAGAGCATACTGCTTATCTGTATTTACCCAGAATAGTAAATAAATATAAGAGTTTCTGTGCCTGTATCGGAGAGCAAGCACAAACCTGTATTGCTTTTGCTCGATTTGTGGAGCATCTATTGTTACTCTGCAGTCTCGAAGTTATTCTAATTACAGTTGGACAATAGAAACTGTGCTCTCTTTACAACAGATACATTTAGAAGGTCAAGGCGTCCACATCACACTTATGAATAACACAAAATAATAGTACTTGTTAGAGGAAGCAGTACTAAGAGCGGCCCGTACTATTTGCAGTTTGGTAAATGCGTTCGCTTACACTTCTCATACATATTCAATAAGGCTTTGACAGAAAGGCTTAAATAAACATGATGCAATTACTTAAAGAAGGAAATATAAGAAATATAAGAATTTCATATAAGAAAATGGATTTAAACAACGAATAAGTTGAATCTTGTTTTCATGGAGTATTTCCTCAGACTATTAAAGTTTCATTTAAAAAAAATCGAATCTCTTTTATTCTTAATAGTTGTGATAAATAAATGAGTAAAAATGTTGTCCTCTGACTATAATAAAAAAAAACATTTCCAGGTGTAGTTCTTTCAGTGCTTGTGTGGGTTTACTCTGAATACTCCAGTTTCCACCTACAATCCAAAAATATGTACATTAGGTTGATTTGATGAATCTAAAATGCCTGTAGGAGTAAGTGTGAGTGTGTGTGTGTGGCTCCCGCCCTGTGTGTGCTGGTTTAGGCAACAGCAGACCCCCATGATTCCGAGTTAGGGAATAAGCAGGTATAGAAGATGGATGAATTAATGTTCAGGTCATTATCACTTTATAAATAAGTATTTTATTGCCTTAATAATTTAGGTTTAATGCCTATTTTTTTTTCCTATATTTTTTATGGCTGTTAAAAAATTGGAAATAATTTAAGCTTCTAAAATAAAATCTTTCAGGTTTTAATAAAAATTATAGTATTTTATATGAAGTCTTTGTTTTGATTCCCATCATGTTTAAGGAAGTGATCCAATGTCAGGGCCCCTTCAATGTGCCATAATTATCAAACCTTTAGCCAACTAAAATCCCAGTTTTAAATAAGCTATAATTGTAACCCTAAGTTAGTATCAATTCCAAAAACTGACACAAACTGACTATGCTAAACTATAAAAAGTGGCAATATTTGTCATTTATATACTATTTATTTCATTAAAATTATAAGTTTTATTAATTTGAAAAGGCAAAATAGCATTGATGTTTATAAATAAAACAGTTACCAGTGTTAACTAAATATTGAAAGGTGAAAAAAATAGAAACATTCAATCGATTAACATTTAAAAAATAAATCAATAGTGTGTGCTGTGTTTTTACTTTGTCTCCTGCTAAATACTTAAAAAGAATTTTTCTATTTTTTATGTTAGAATCACTGGGGTATATTCTGTAATAGACTGTAATATTTTCTTGCTTCATAAAATGATCAATCAGACAAACTTTATATTGATTTGCAGTAACACTTGCCTCTTAAATAACAAGGAAACACTGAAACATTCTAGAAAAAGGAAGCACTAATAGCACAACAAAGCCAATTTTTTTATTTAAAATATGATTTCTTAAAAGTCACTCTACAATATTATCTCAGCTAACCTAAAGGTTTTCATCAATTCTGATCTGGCCCCTCTGGTGCATTTGGATAGAGGCTGAAAAATCACAGTTTCTATTGCTCCTCTCTATTGGCCACTCCATGCACAATGTTTTTTTTATTGTGACATTTCATTAGATTGATCCAAGTGAAACTAATATATGATATTAAGTCTGGTTCAGCTTTAAAACTACATCTTCTCATTCTGTGTCCCATGAGAAATCATTAGTACATGTTTGTTTACAAAAATGTTTGTATGTTCTCTCTGTACTAGGTTTATTCTGGGTACTCCAATTTTTTACTCTGGGTACTCCAATTGATTGGTTATTTTTAAATAGTAGTGTGTGTGTGTGTGTGTGTGTGTGTGTGTGTGTCTGTATGTGACCCTGTGTCCCTAAATAGGGAGTTTATCACCCAGCTGGGATAGGCTCCAGAAGATCCCTCCAGAAGACCCTGATTAAGCATAAGCCGGTATAGACGATGTATGTATGTATGTATCAATCCATCCAAAACCCTAAAGTCATCATATTCAACGATTTAAAACATCCAGCATTGTTGAAACATTTCGCTATTTAAACACTAGATTCGCTTTTCCATCCTTCTCCGGGACCTGTTCTAGGTGGAATCAAACTGGTGACTGCAAAAGACCATGAGAGATTCAAATGCAATGTGAAGCATCTTGCTGAAGTCAATGTTTTTTCTATTCCATTGAGGGTCTGAGATGAGTGTTTCTGTGACCATGCCTACAATTCTACACTTACCTTTGAATTAGTAATAGTCATCTGTTATTCTTCTCTTTTTATCAAGGGAAATCAGTAATATATTTTACACCTACTTATTTCATACCTAAGAGCAAGGCAGTGGACAGGAAATGAATGAACCCCTATTCAGCATATATCCAAGGAATGCAGGGATTTATTATTATTTGATTTCTAAACATGTGGCCCACAAAAACCTTTGTACATAATCTCTTTAAAATAAACGCAGATATACTTTAACTGATAGCAGCAAAACTCTTATCAAGAGACAGAACAGTATTTTTCTATGCTTTGTAAGTAATTTCAGAAGGCTTGGGTAATGCTTTCCTTTCATGTGGGAACAAGCTAATACCTAGCATAAAGTCACAATTTAGGTTTCAACAGAACTGCAAGCAATGTAATATTCATGAAAGAGTGAGAAATTTGTGCATATAATTGCATAAAAGCTATTTTAAAATGCCTGTGTTGAGAGCTTAATAATTCTGTCTCATGTGGTTAGTGTTGTGATAAAGCTTTGCCATTTTTTTGCCAATAAATACCATCCCTATTATAATTTTCTTTACTTAAGATAATCTTTATTGATCCATAGTGGAGAAATTAAATTGCTACATTGCTCTTTAAAAAATAAAATAACATAAAATAGTGCAATACAAGATAAAAAACAGGTATTGCAATAGAAGCAGTATAAAAAACTGTAGTTAGACTATTAAGTTGTACAGTCTAACAGCGGTGGGTATGAATGACCCGGTGGGTATGCGGAACCGCTCTGTCCTACACTGTGGGTGAACCAGTCTGCCACTGAAGGAGCTGCTTAGAGCCTCCACGCTC
>JAOTQW010000008.1:9033000-9057139 GCA_026260075.1 Sisor rabdophorus
CTAGGGTCCTTCGGGCACTCAAACCCCTTCACCACGATAAGGTGGCAGTCCATAGAGGGGATTTACATATCCTGCTTATCTTATTATGTAGTACAATTCCAGCTTATGTAAGAAGAGGGTTGTGATTTTGCCCAGTTAGTATGTAATGCCTAGAATGTAATTACCATACTTTGCTGATCCTGAATCAACATTTCAATCAAGCAACATAATTAATTATAACCATTTTATGTAATCAGTGTGTGCTGACTGAACCTGCCTCAATGACAAACTATATTAAAATAATCTATAATAGTCTAGGAACAATACTAGTGACTTTATTGTAGCGATACAAAATAAACATGAATTAATTTAGACAGTTAATTGGAAACAATTGCTAATAGAACATTTAATTAAAATATCTATTTGAATTTAAATATAAATTGCATTTTTATATAAAACAGGGTTTCTTTTTATTTAATTATATCACAACCTTTTAAAATTTAACCATCACAAACTATATTTTTATATGAATTAACTTTTTATCCATGTATGCATTCTTGTGATTAGTTGATCAAAACGTTGATCCAAAATTAACAAATGTAAGAAATGGACCATGTTGAAAGTCTTATAGGATTCCAATAAGAAAATTGTATATAATTGATTATATTTCAGGCATGCCTTAGGATTACTGCAGATAACAAGGCTTTATTTAAGCAGAATAAACATGGATTTGTCACTAAGTTTATAAAAATATAAGAAGAAATTACTTTTATTAGATATAAGGTTTCAGTAACAAAAATATTTGATTAAATTGAAACAAATTTTGGTAATACTGTCCAATATTTTACTTATGCCTTTTCTTTTACTTTAGTTTATCATAGCGATCAAACTAGCGATCAAAATTACTTTATAACTGACGTTAATAAATTTCAATCTTCTGTACCCGCTTATTCCCCAATTGGGGGTTTACAGGGGTCTGCTGGAGCTTATCACAGCGCACATAGGATGAAATGCAGGGCAAACAATCATGCACACTCATAGTCACAATCTAGAATCAACCGTAAACGGAGAACCCAGAGCACAGAAAAACCTATTGCCCGGGAAATGAACCCGATACCTTCCTACTGTAAGGCTTACCTCACATTCAGTTTACTGGTGTACAGATTGTTTGCCTTATCAACAAAAGCAGGCATATGTAAAAGCAAAACTAATTATAAAACAGAAAGCATAAAAATCTAATATGTTTTAATATTGAGGGGCGTAGTAGTTAGCATATTCCCCTTAAAGCAAGAAGGTCGTGAGTGCAATTTCCGGGTCTTTCTGTGTGGAGTTTGTATTTTATCCCTGCACTTGCGCTAGTTTTCTCTGGGTACTCCGGTTTTCTCCCACAGTCCAAAACCATGTAAATTAGGTTAATTGGGATTCTAAATTGCCTATAGGAGTGAGTGTGAGTGTCCAGGGTGTACCTCTTGCCCTACGTGTGCTGGGATAGGCTTCCATGACCCGAACCCAGGAATAAGTGGGTAGAGAAGATGAATGAATTATTTAATTCATTTGTTGATTTAGATTTAGAATAAGGCTCTTTTGAATTGAAGTCATTTTACATATTATGTAAAAATACACCATGTTTAAAATAAAATTATAAAAATGTTTGTTATTTTTTGTAGAGTCTAGAAACTAAGTTAGGGATTTTGGAAATCAGTTTTAAATCGGGATATTCAGTATCAAAAAGGTCTCTGGTCACAAATTATCATGTAAACATCTCCATTTTTCTGCCTTAGGCCCTTTTTTTAAACATAGTTAAATATCTAAATACTTAAGCTGTCAGTAACTTATGTTTTAGCAAGTTGGTTTTTGAACTTCCATGGTGCTGTCTGCTACACTAAACACACACATATCAAGCTTTTTCTTAGATGTAAATCTCTCAGACCTAATCTCCCTGCACCCATGCTGATTTTTGCATGTTAATGCCTTCAGATTTTTTCAGGTTTTCTCCTCCACTTATATCACTATATAGAACAGAATATAGTACAAAAAGACAGAACAATTCAATTAGAACCTGGGACCTTCTTGCTGTGGGGTGACTGTGCTAAAGTCCTAAAGGAAAGTTGATTTAGAAAATGAACAACATTAATGCTGTCTAGTGTGTACCCCTGCCCCTCACCCTGTGTGCGCTGGGATAGGATCCAGCAGGCCCCCATGACCCATAGCTTTGGAATAAGCACTAAAAAAGATGAATGAATAAACAAAATAATCAGGCATTTCACATTAAACAGTTTTTAAAAAGTTTTAAACAATATGATTATTTATAAACATATTTTACTATATATTCCAAAAATGTTAACAGGCATCTATATTAAATATAGACCAAGTATGTATTTAAGTCTTTCAGTTTAGAAAGTTTTAGAAAATTTAGATAAATATAAATATGTATAATATTTTAGATTTGTGACTTTTAACAACACAATTTGAATGTGGTTATAATTTTATTAGTGATGAAAATTAATTTTAAATAATATAAAATAGTGTTATGTCAAAAATGTTGGAAGTAGCCACACTAAATCCAATTAACTTAAGCCTGTATTTAAAAGCTGAGTCCTTTATTAGATTTTCAGTGTCATAATAAATTTCTGCACGAGATCAGTCTTCCACTTAGCTAAATTACTTTAATCCTATTCTTTGTCTGCTATGAGCCACAAGCCTGCTTATAAAAGGACAAAGCTGCTGCCAGTGGGTTTTTGTCCTTTTTATTCTTTAACCAGAAAAAATTTTCAAAAGATTTTTGTAGAAGCTCTGCTTTTGTAGTATTCAGCTTTATCCCTAGTGGGGAATGCAGCATGCTCACTGCATGGAGCATTCTAGGCAGCATAATTAATTAGCTAGTGTCTGTTAGTTGTAAAAGCTAACATAAACTCAACACGTATTGGGGAAAAAAGTGAGGTATCCAGTTTTCTGTTTTTCTCTGAATGTATTTTATTAGAAATGTTGGAGATGTCATTATCTGAAACAGTTCTACTCAGCCTTTACTGATTCTGTCCTGTGTACCTTAATAACTGTTTGGCTCAGCTACAAAATCAGACAGTCTGGTCTTCTAAGAGGATTATTGGTGCTCCCCTGCCTATCCTCAAAGAAGTGTACACATCCTCAGTGAGAAAAGGGGTCCAAAATTACTCTGGATTCCTCACATAGAAGCTTGCAAAAAAAAGGTCAGCACTACAAAGCACCGAATGCTAGGACAGACAGAATCTACATTATGAACAGTTATAAGTTCTACTCTAAGTACTGAAATCAACTTCACTGATCACCTTTGAAATGATCTTACCTTTGGGATCATTGCACCCTAGACTATCTTATCCAACATACCTGAGTAAATAAATATATGCTTCAGCTCAATAACACTAATGTGGTTAAATAGGACAATTCTTACAACCACACTTTATAATCAAGTGATAAGTATTTCCAGAAGTTTAGAGGTTATCATGAGCGAGATTATATATGGAATAGGCTGTTCAAAAAACACATTTGGATGTGATTTTCCAATTCTTTCATGCTAGTGTTTGAGAAATAAGTCAGTTCACTGGTTCCTCTGTCACTAGTGTCTGAAATCAAAAGCTATGAATATTTAATAAGGCATGTGTGACCTTTTGATGAATAACTATTACAGAATGACATGGTCAGCTTCAGCGGACAGAGGTTTAACATCCTGCTTTGTGAGGTCACTATTCTGAATTTGATTTAAAAAACAGAAGCTACATAAAACTGTTATTTAATACTGATCTTATTCATGATTCTGTAAAATGATTATTTTGCAAAAGCAATTTTAGTTCTTTGTTATTATGAAAAAGTTTAGAGATAAATAATGCCTAATAATCCTAATTCTACATTAATACATCATTCAAATTTTCAGCATAAGAGACAGAGATAAAGAATATCTCTAGTTAAGTAACCATGGTTCCCAGAGAGAAAAACACTGTATAGAAACACTTAGGTAATTCCCTTTTATAATATTGGCCTTAAAGCATGTGTGCAAGCCATAAGGCCTGACAGTGAATGACTAACCCTGTCTTTTTCCTCTATAAGCAAGCCCCAAATGTTGTAAGTCACTCTGGATAAGGGCGTCTTCCAAATGCTGTAAATGTAAATGTGTAAATGTATTATAGTGAGGCACCATTGTTGCCAAAGAAAGACCAACAACTCTGGCTATCTTTTTGTGGCCCTGAGAAACAATTTTATCTTGATATAGATAGCTACCACCCCTTCTGGTCTCACACCAGGTCTGACTATAAGGCCTGTTGCATGGCCATAGTATGTAAACATGCTGATTTCATGCCTGATCTGCTAAGACGTAAGATTTACCTAACACGGTGGAGGTAGTATTTCAAGCCTTGGCAGGTGGATTGGGGCACCCAAAGACGATGCTGCATTTAGGGACAGACAGCTGGCTAGCCTGGTAACTATTTTACTTAGCCTCACCTGGCTGTGCGTGCTCCACTTCAAGGCAGTGTGACACAGTGCAATTGTATAGCCATGCCTGAGATAAATGTAGGACACAGATAAGCACATTGCTTTACATTTTTGAAATTTTTAAATTGCATGACTGTTTTATAACGTAACGCGTCTATTATATTATGCTTTTTGATTGGTTGGATTACAGACATGCTTCAAAGGAAAGGTTATAAAGGTGTGTGTCATAAGAATTTTGATGCAGCTAAATAAAGAACTCAATATAAAACAAATAATTCCTAAAATTGTCACATTCTGCCTGAAACATAAAATATTATTGTAAATTATTCTACACTATTCTAGATTAGTGTAGAATAGTTTACAATTAAACATTTTCTTCTATTTAGTGTCAATTTCGTTTTTTTCAATATTTAAGATTAGGTAATCCAACTTGTTTGACACATTTTTATGTAACCAATAGTTACTTCCTTGGTAATTAGTTTATGATGATGTAACCCATTTAATAACACAGTTGCTATTTGTAAGAAGCAACTAGTTACTATAACTAATTGCTTTCTTAAAGTAGCCTATTGGTAAAACTTTGCTCTTTACAAGATAGTGTCTTTTATAAAAACTACACTCGCAGCCTTTTGCCTGATAAAAACATCTCTGAGTGGCTGACAAAATAAAATTACCTCTATCTCAGCCAACAAACCTCACACCTGCAATATCTGCTGCACGAAACCCCATTAGTGTGGCCCTTCAATTACCATATCAAAGATCACAAGCACCATAAATGTATAAAAAATGACAATGGCTACATTATCCAAAGCATCGCTGGCCTTGGTACTTTTTCACATGTCCTGAGAGGAGCTTTCATGCTACTGTGAAAGTGACAGTCTCTTTGTGCACTGCTTAAAGGTGAGCTAACGCTCCACAGTGTAATGGAAGAAAATCTGCAGTCATTTTTTTTATGAGGAATTTTAAAGGTTATCAACAAAGCTTTAGAACCGCAAGCAGTGTCCATGCAGGACAGCGCGGTGAAGACTATGGAGGGGGTGAGTGCTGTTATCAGTTTGACATTTCTGTCAGTCCAACTATTTGATTCATTAGATGTCTCTGACAAATGTCAGCGCTGTCACTGGATCTGGTTTAATTACATCTGACTGAGTTCTGCAGCCATCCCTGAATAAACTTAATTAGCTGACGTTTGTGGTGCCTCTCACAAATCTGAAGAAACCCATGTAGCGATGAGATGCCAAGACAGCATTTTAATGGTGGCTGCTTAAATGGGAATTATGCAATGAACCATTGAGTTAGGGAAGATGATTTTAATTGCAATTCTGTTGAGTGAATTCAGGAGGATCACAAGATAGAGAGAGCATACAGACAAAGTAGAGTGAAATTCATTAACCTTATAGTTGGGTGGATGGGACCTCCAATTATTTATGCATAAGACGTTAAAATATAGCCTAGGATGACCCACTGTAAAAAAAAACCCAGAATAAAAAAGAATGCTGATAATCAAGCAGCCAACTATTAATTATACATGACCTTAGTTTTCCTGAAAAAATAAAACAAAAGAGAAGTTGTAGAGATTGTTTTTATTTTAAAAAAGCAACATTTTATTTCAAAGTATCACAATGACCACACATTTACCTGGCCAGGAAGCCTACTACATATTACTGGAAATAAGACATTTAACATTTAGTACAATTACAGAAATGTACAATTTTCTCATTTACATAGCTTTATTTTATTTATTTATTTATTTTTCTAAAAAAAATTATGATGGGTTTGTAGTAAAGACACAATTTCATAGTTTTTTTTATGGTTGTAGTTACGTTTTTGAGAAACTATGCTACATAACTGATCCTGCTCCATGTTTCCTCACACGTAATAAAGGCCACTGTGTTGGAAGAAAAATAATCATAGCGTTTTTGTGAAACACTCCTATTTTTGGTTACTACATGTTGTTAAATACGATCTGAACTGAGTTAATCAACTTTATCCTTGAGCCTAAATATTTTTAAAGTATTTTCAAACTTTTTTTTGATTCTTATTTCTCAGCCTTCTGCACAGTGTTTTGTTTTGAACACCCGGGATTCACCTGATTAAATATTTATTAAGCCCTTGAGGAAACAATTCAGTTATGGGTGCTCACTGTACTGGAAATTCTATTAATGATGTAATGCCGTAGTATCAGTTGTGTAAAAGTCTTTAAAGAATTGATATTTGTTTAAAAAAGCTACCTTATGCCTGTTGGTACTGGCCTGTTGCTGGTGAAAGGTTTGGTTAGACTTTTACAGTGTTACTGACTCTGTAAAATTCTCCAGAAGAATGTTGCATTTTGTGTTTAGTTGTGAGATTTTCAGCTGAAACAATGTTAGAAACACTCAAGGCAGTTAATTCTCCAATAAACAGAAATCTAAATTTGAAAACAAAGCAGAGGTGATATGCAGAAATCTAAAGGAAGATCAGCTTTTAACACAAATTAGCACTTTGGAATTTTTGCACCAAAGAGTGTTTTACTGCAGGTGTCATGAAAAACCTCAAAATCTGTGAACCTGTTACAAATGTAATGAACCTATCAATAGACTGTTTACAAAATGTTCATTTATAACAAATTGAGAAAAATACTTTTTTGTTCCTTTCATAAAAATTGCCACATTGAACGAGGCAAAAGTAGATCATACCACATGGGGTAGAGTTTCAGTCTGAGTGGTTATCTATACAGTTGTAACTGAAAGGAAGGCGTTGTGAACTTTGGCCCCTTCGGGTGCTTTTGCTCCGTGTGTCATTAGCTCCTGAATGGTCATCCAGTTATCCAGGATCTTTTTGTTGCGCTTCTTCATCATCTTGCGTTGGCTAAGTTCAATGATACTTAGCTCCTTGCGGCCTTCACCACCACTCTGCGGACACTCTTTAAGGCTCTCGAGCCGACAGCGCTGCATAAACTCACGCCTTCGTCGCTGCTCCTTGGCCCTTAGCAATTGCTGCTTTCGCTCTTCCTTGCTCCAGTACCGGCCCATTTTCATCTCACTCATGGTATCATCATCTGTGGTCATACCACCACTGCGTTCCTCTTTGATCTTAAGGGCCCGCTCGCGTAACAACCGGTCTCGAACTGGGCGCTTGGTAATGTACCTTGTGCCATCACTGCGCACCTTTACTTTCCACTCAAGTTTTGGCTCAGATGGCTGCGCAGGAAGACTGAGCTGGCAGTGTGCGTATTCTACAGCCGAGCTTTGCTGAATTAGCTGCATGTAGCTCTGGTAGTGTGTTGCATGTGCAGGAATGTCTGTGTGCTGGTGCCGAGAGGAGAGGTATGGGATGCGTGATCTCAATGTTTTCTCTTTTCTTGGTAAGTTCTCTTCCTCTGCTGGGGGTGTCTGCTCTGACTCGGAGGGGTTGCTGTGGTCAGGGCTTCCACTTGGGGCCCTTCGTACAGGAGGACTTGGGGCTGAGCCCCGTCCAACAATCATAGTGCTTCTCAGATTTTTCTGATTTGTTAGGCTAACAAGTCTTTGCACAGAATGTTCTGGTGACCGGTCCATAAGTAACGGTGTGCTCCTTGAGCTCTCTGCTGTGTTATACGCACTAGAGCTGTCCTTGTCTGATTTCTCCCGGCGTTCGGTTATATGGGCAAGCTGTCCTCCAAGTGGACTATGCTTCCCTTGCTCTTTGGCAGACCCATCTTGCTGCAACTCTCTTTTTCTGAGCTGCTGTGCCTGCATGATGCTCTGGCACTCTAGCTCAATGCTACGCAATTCCTCATTAAGGAGACGCAGTTCACGCTCCATGCCACTGCCTCCACCTTGTTCCGTCAGGCTGCACTCAATGGTGCTGCTGCGGCTATAGAACAGGTCATACTCACCGCTGTTACGTATTTGGCACTTTAACTGCAACAACTGCTGGTAGCACTCGCCTTCAGAACGTCCTTCTTCATCCCTTGGTGAGTCTTGGCCCTCCCGTCGTGGCCTCAGACACCGGGAGAGCCTTTTCTGTAGTTGTGATAGAACACTCTGATCAGAGCTATGAGCCAGGCCAACGGCAGCGCCATTTCTCTCTTGGCTGGAAGAGCAGCAAGCGCTGCTGCCGATCAGATCTTCCTGCTCTGCTTTTCTGACCTGAAAAATAGGACAACATTTTAAATATAAATTCCTTTGAGGTTTTTTATATAAGAGTCCTTAAAAATGTCCATATAAGAATTATTGCAATACGACTTCCAATGTAATTGTTTATTGATTTTCACAACATTTCATCTGGAAAGTGCCACAAAATGAAATCTTTCTTCATCAGTCATACAGCAGGAACATGCAGAGACACAGTGAGTTTAGGGGAAAGCAAGTGAGACAGAACCTCACCTGTCATAAAACATATTAAATAAAAATATTACCACTTATCTGTGCTATGTATGTTTTCTGTTTGATTATGAATACTTCTATAATTTCTCTTGTCTAAATTAGAATATTTTCTGTTTAACGTACATTGAAGATATGCAATGTAAGGAAAAAACAAAGTTAGCCTGTTGCCATTTAAAAAAATATATAAAATATATTAAAAATATAACCAACATACTATTAATTTCTTTGCCAAGCATAGCTAATACCAGAGGCATTCAGTCGAGGCCAGCAAGTCTTTCTTTCAGAAGCGGACCTAGATTTAAACCCTAACATTTATTTTATTAAATTGTATACATTTATTTTAAAGGATTTATTTTCTTCATTTTATAGCATATCTCTTACCACACTACTTCCAGTATGTGTGTGTATGTTTAGAATTTTTGTCCAATCAGATCTCAGTTTCTATATTCTGCTGTTTTAATGTAATCTGCCAGTGCCTACGGAATCAGTAGTGTTGCCTATGTAACTTCAACTATATAATTAGTGGCAGATTGCTAATTGGTTAATATTATTGTTCATTTTTAAACCCGCCTCATGAAGCCTGTTAGCTGGTACACAACGATGAAAGCATTTTTCTGAACTCTAAATGACATTGTTATACAGACCAGCAAAACACATCTGTACAGTTAAATTAAGCTTTTTACGCCCACAACGGCTGACTTAGAAGAGATTACCTTTACACATCTGAGACATGTGGGGAAAAAAGGGAAGTGAAAGCGGATTATTAGCCCAAAGGTAACTAGCTGCATGAAGCTATCTTAATATATATAATGAGGCGGTGCGGTGGCGTAGTGGTTAGAACAGTTGCCTCACAATAAGAAGGTTCCAAACCCGTGCATGGGGTCTTTCTGACCTAACTCTGACCTTGATTGGAGACTCTAAATTGCCCATAGGCGTGAATGTTTAAAAAATTTTTTTTTGTTGTGGGCTGGATGTAATAAATAAGTGTGCAATGTTAAATTAGAGATGGTATAAATTCTTCTAGGATAAATATGTGCTGTATCTATTTGTTTGTGTAACAAAAGCTGAATATCCATGCTACTCTTTTAACATTTTTTGTGGTTTTGTATTGTACTAGTATTGAGCTGTTCAATGACGTGTCCCAAAGAACTTTTGTACGTCAGTCTGAACAAGAGCATCTGCTGAAATGCCATATACTATACATATCTTGGCTAGGAATGAAAATTCTGGGATTTTTGTGTGTTATTGTGTGTTTTTTTTTATTATCCTCTTCCTTTCAATAGCTTCCATTCGCTTTGACCTTTTTTTGTCATTAGTCAGAGATAATGAAATGATTTTAGGGATTATGCTGCACTTTCTTTTATTTTCTGTGTTATAAGAAAACTTAAACCAAGTGTTATAAATCTTAAACCAAAGAAGTACCCAATTATGATGGCATAGTGGATTTTATTGTTATTACTGCTTGTATGAGGGTTTAGATCGAAACATAGAAAGAATTCGCATCTAGATGATTTAAACCGGTGCTTTTAAATCCAGCCTCAGTCTCCTGTCACATTTTATTCCTGAGCATTACTTGCTTTTGATGCAGTTCTAGTGTCATATTCAGTTCTCTTTATCTGTACCAATTCTGTTCTGACCTATTTTCTGCCTCAGACCTTGTTCCATTTAACAGTTCAAAGAACTCAATCACTTTGCTCACTGAAAAGGCAGTGTTATATGATGCTTCCAATATTGTAGCACCACCAACTGTGCTGCCCTGTGATCTATGTGCCACCTGATATTTCCCATTAGTGTTCCTATGCATTAAATAGTGTTGTCATTGAACCTTTAGACCTGCCTTAAGTTATCCTAGTTTACTTGCCCTGATATTAGTGCACACATATTTTTTGGCTTTCATTTTTAATTTTAAACAATCACATGATTGTTGGCTTTTGGACTTGCAATTTCCATGTGTGTATTTACTTTACAAAGGGATTTTCACTTTGCAAATTTAGTCATTACCTCCTGCATTTGTAGTACCAGTGTTGCTGCTGTATTTGTAATGGACTGTTTTTTAAGTTAAATAATTTCTGTTGTAAATTATGTATGGATTTACTTTAATTACACCCCCTGTAAATAGGTACTATAACTAACCTGCTCTTCCTCTTCTCTGGTTGCTCTCTCCATCTCTTCCTCTTCTCTCCTTTGTTCTTCCAACATTTCCATTTTAAGTTCTTCTAAAAACTCTGTATGCTCATCATCCAGCCAGGCTTCCTCCAACTACGAAATATCAAAAAAAAAAGGTTGGGTACTAGATCAAGTTATTTTTTGGGTTTTTAGGTATATCAGATTTCATCTACTAGATTGTGATGGACAGATTCTAGTCTTGTACTGTACATTAAGGCAGCATGTCAACAAATTTTGGCGATACTCATTAGATAATGCTTCAGGATAATCAACTTTGTCTTTGCAGTCTTCGATTTAGCAGATTAACATATCAGGTGCTCAGTATATAGCATGACCCTTTCTGTTAATTCCTTATATCAGCTCTCTGCTTGGTGTCTGCCAATAAAGCATGATCTATATGGAATCAAATTTATTATCAGAGATGCATTTAGTAACAAGAAGATAGAAATGAGCATCCATTAATGATGAAACAAGCTCTGCCGATCTGGTCTGTCAGGGCCATTCGACTTGGCCAGGGGTTTGACTTTATACAGCATTAGTACAATATTAATTTTTTATGGCTGACTGCAAGTCAATTACAGCAGCAAAGCAAGACAAATAAAACATGAGCGGGGTGAAAGTGTTGGTCATCAGCATAAGAAGAGGATAGCACAAACCCTCTGCTATAGAGATTTGGTAGAAATAAAATAAAATTCCTTTTAATGCTCTGTTGAGTGCTGAGGGCAAACACCTTAAAATCTGGGGCTACATAGAAAGTTATTTTAAATTACTGTGTTTTTGGGTAAAGTATGTGTGTGTCTTACCTGCATCTCTGGTCTGGCTACAAGTAGTACAATGTTTCTAGTGTCTTCACAAGACAGCAAAGCTACTGCTTCTTCTCTGTTCTGCACATCCTGACCATTTATCTGTGAAAACAATAATAAACAGGATTTCATAATTTCCTTACATTCAGTATCCCTGCATGACAAATCTACAATTATGATATAATCGGAAGGTGCAGTGATGTAGTGTTTAGCACGGTAGCCTCACAACAAGGAGGTCCTAAATTCGATTCCCGGGTATGGGGTTTTTCTGTGTGGAGTTTGCATGTTCTCCCTGTGCTTGCATCGGTTTCCTTTGGGTACTCCGGTTTCCTCCCACAGTCCAAAAACATGTACATTAGGCCTATTGGTAAATCTAAATTGGCCATAGGAGTAAGTGTAAGTGTGTGTGGTTGTTTGTCTGCAATGGACTGGCAACCTGTTCAGGGTATACCCCTGCCTCTCGCACTCTGGCAGACCTCCATGACTCCGATATAGAGAATGAGCGGGTATAGAAGATGAATGAACAAATATAATCAGAGGTGGGTAGAGTTTATAACATCTGTTTAAATTTCAACATACTTACACAAATATTCAAGTTAAAGTGAAAGTATTTTTTATAAGTAAGTGTAAAATAGTATCAGATGAAATTAGTATCAGATGAAAAACTACTCAAGTGTTTAAGTTCTAGTAACTTCTACTCTGATTATAATGAAGCATTCTAATCCGATTTTAATCTTGAAGCAAACTACTACTATTTTAAACTACTTGGCAAGTGTTCACATCATAATCTTTTGAAGTCTCTTTATTCTATTATATAAAACAAGATAAAATAAAGTCTTAGTCCAGTGATGTTAATAACATCACAGCCTGTTATTTACAATTAAATCTTAAACACACTCAGATGTTTCTCCATCTGTTAAACTGTCTTTATTTTCTACCTTTTTTTAGCAGTTCCTTAAACAAATGTTTTCACATTTATGAATTCTCCCTCCCACCACCGAAGAAAACCATTGCTGGAGTACTAGTGGGGCTCTAGTACTTCCGGCAGAACTTCCTGTTTCTCTTGCAACATGCTAACAATCTTCATACCGGCTTTTGAACTCTGTCTGTTTTTTTTTACTTTGCTACTTAGCTTTCATTTTGAATTTGTTTGCTATTTTTGACTATCTGTTGCCAACCACTGAATGTTTCTTGACCACCCTTAAGAACTTACCCTAAAAATAAAAGTAATGTAATATACTCAAGTGGATCTAACAAAGTAAATGTAATTATTACTACACACCTCTAAATAGAATAAAGTTAGATATAAATTATATCTTACATTTCTGCTACAATATCACAGTTACAGTTACACTGTATATATTGGTGACATGTAAATTAAAAAAGTATTATAACAAAAATGTTGTCACATGATGTTTTCCATGTCAGCATTGTTCTAAATGTCTAACGCCTCTCGTGGTCTTTGGTCCGAGCTAAGAATGGTACTTGTGGTTTAGTTCAAACGAGTCAAACTATTTCACTTTTGGTGCATTTAGAAATGTGCTAAACAAATTAAATATAAAATACCAACTTTTGGGGGGTGCGGTGACGTAGTGATTAGCACGCCTCACAACTAGAAGGTCCTGGGTTAGAATCCCTGGAGTCTTTCTGTGCGGAGTTTGCTTGTTCTTCCAGTGCTTGCGTGGGCTTTCTCTGGGTATTCCTGTTTTCTTCCACAGTCCAAAAACATGTGCATTATGTTGAATGTTGATTCTAAATTGCCCATAGGCGCGAGTGTGAGTGCATGTGGTTGTGCATGTGTGGCCCTGTGGTGGACTGGCAACCTGTCCAGGGTGTACCCCCCTGCCTCTTGCACTATGTGTGCTGGGATAGGCTCCAGCAGACCCCTGTGACCCCGAGTTCGGGAATAAGCGCGTATAGAAGATGAATGAATAAATATCTACTTTTATCATTTGTTAATGCTACATCTGAGCTCAGATATTGTGCTGTCACTTGTAAAACTGCACGATTTGTAAATTATTATGTTTGGCATGACATATATAATACAAATCCAACTTTTGTCTAGTTCTGCTTTAAGCCTTTTAGAAAAAAAAGGGATTAGTCTAAAAGTACAGATTAACAAATGTTACCACACTCCAAAGCCTTTAATATTTTAAGTTCTAGCAACACAATTATTGTGCCCTGTGACAGCCAACAGTAGATGACAACCAACACTCTATTTTCCAGATGAGTATTAATCTAGTCATGGCAGTTAATATGCCAGTCCTAAGGCATATGTGGATTTTTGTGAATGTCAAACAGGGAAAGCGGGACAGCTTGTGCTTCTGTGTTGGTATTCAAATCAGTTTGCAACACAAAACTTTTTTTAACTAACAGCCCATTATTTTTTTTTTAGTTTAGGTACCTTAAATTATTTTATTTCAAATGGAATTTTAACAGTTAAAAATACTTTAGCCAATAAATAAATTATTTTATTGCAATCAGCAGAAAATGGCTTAAAAATCATGTAACTGATCGTATGCTTATATCTAAAAATATCCACTCATGAAGTACACAAGTTCTAAAGAGTCTGTAATAGTCCACTCGAACTGCTCTACAGGGAGACATTTACACTTCATGCGATCAGCACAGCAACACTGCTCCTGGCTAATGATTCCAAAGAGATCCCATCCCTACACAGGCTGTACACACAAAGACACACACATTAAAAGGATTTCGTAAAAACCATTCAGAAATCTTTGGATACAACTTTAAATTCAAATGCTCTTCCTCTCACTTTCTATTAAGGACACCTTCTAAGCTAAACTAAGCTAACTAAAGTGGGAATCAAAGGGTGTTCTCTCTCTGTGGGTTGTCTTTGCTGACTCCTACACCACGCAGACGTAATGTGCAACCATTAAAAATGAAAGAGCCCTCTAACTCGAGACGGTGGCTGCCCTGTTGGCAGAAAGAGCTCTTCGGGAGTGTATAATGAGGATTAAAATATAACGTTACCTGTAAGATACGGTCCCCTTCCCGGATACGACCATCACGGGCTGCAATGCTGTTAGGTCCAATCTAAGAAAGAGTAGACATAAGCATTGCAGAGTAAAAAAAAATTCACAGCATAAGTCACTGGTAGTTTTTTTAAGACTTTTTTGTAGTCAATTCTTATTGTCTATTAAGGGTAAGTTAAGAACAAAATGTGATTGATTGTAATGCATAATCACTTAGATGCAATGGGGTTTGAATAATAACACAAACTAGAAGCAGCTCAGTTATGCAGTAGCAATCATAAAGAAGCTTTTCAAAAAATCAAGAACACTCTTGATGCAGACACTAGATGTTTTAAAACAAAAACCACATATGCATGATCTTCATATGTTTACCATAAGACAGAAATAATAATAGGTGAACCTTTAAAATATAAAAGTGAGTTTGCAAATAGTAGAAAAGGTTAAAAAAGTATATTGAAGTAAGTGTGTAAAGATCTGCAGCATATTTTTTGCATATAGCAGCAGGATGTTTACAGTGTAAACACTTTTTACACAGTTGTAATGGCAGTGTTAATAGTATAGACATTTTTGTCTATACTATTATCAGGTAACTGAACTCTGTTGTATAGAATGACAGACTTCAGCATCCCAAGCAAATTAGAAACCTGATCTGACATTAATAATTTAGTCAAATAGCTTTCAATGTCAAAGTGTAAACAGCTGCCAAATGGCTGTATTTGCTAAAAAACTGAAAGATTACAAAAGTAATACATTAGATTTGGAAGGTTTTTAATAGTATACATCTTTACTAGTGTCTAGCAAATCCTTAAAAAAAACATTTGCAGGTGTATCACCAGAAATAATTTACTGAATAAAAATTAAAGGCGACGAGGTGGCTTAGTGGTTAACACGGTCGCCACACAGCAGAAAGGTAATGAGTTACCCTGCATGAGGTCTTTCTAAGCAGAGTTTCCATGTTTTCCCCGTGCTTGTGTGTGTTTTCTGTGAGTACCTTGGTTTCCTTCCACAGTCCAAAATCATCATTAGATTGATTGGTGACTCAAAACTGGCCATAGGTGTGAGTGTGTGTGGTTGTTCGTCTATGTTTGGCCCTGAGATGGATTGGCGAACTGGGATAGGCTCCAGCAGACCCCCGTGACCCGAGTTAAGTAATAAGCTGGTATGGCACATAAATGAATGAATAAATACTAGGACTAATAGTTAAGATTTAGCACTTCTACAACCTTTTGCAAAGTTAATTCTAGTTTGCACCCAGTCAGGGTTCCAAGCATAGAGAAAGTTGAATGAAATAGTTAGTAATTTCCATATTTTTATGGTTTATGTTGCATAGTTATAACCTAATTTTCTAAAGGAACAAATCACCCATGAACAAGCTAACACTACGAAGTTGGCTACACTACAGGGCTGAAAACCTGACCAGTGAAGTTACCATGTATAGGATGTAGGCAGTATGGAACATTATTACTCATTAAACTAAAGTCTCACTGTCTAGAAAGACTTGAATGTTTCTTTCCCTTAGATCTTCTGTCACTAATGATACTAAGCAAGTGGGTTGGCCCATATGTCTTTAGCTACTTTTCTTCTTTCTTGCCTTGTTACATTCTGTCCAATCGCAATGCATCTCTGGAGATGACTGACAATTGTGAAACTGGAGTGTTGCATCTTTATAACACAACTGGGGCTCCTTAGTATCGCAGATCTTTAGAAAGATGGCCTGCCACACTCTGCATGTTCGTACTGACACAGCCATTTTGCCTTTAGCAGATATGTACTGCTGATCTGCAGTGTTCCCAGCTGTAGCAGTCTGTCTTGTAGATAGTCATCTGGAAAGAATATAAATACTATCTCACCTGAAAGCGTTGACCTAAGGATTTATCACTGTGCAGACTTATGGCTACTAGTTACTGCAGTTCATGCTTAGCTTTATATTGACCAATAAAGATTTTGTTGTATTATTCTAACAAATGTAGAATTTGTATATGGATATTTGCTGCCTTTTTTTGAGTATGCATTAAACACTGCATTTAAGTACAGATATTAGAATCTTCATTTTCAGTTTTACAACTCTCTGAGCAAAGATCAAGAGGAGTTATAATATGGCGCATATCTGGAATCATTAGTTTCATGGTGGGAAGATTTTAATAAGACTGTAACCACTGACTGGGTCTTTATTTATATGAGTATATTCAGTGACAGTCTATTGTGTTAAAGCTTTGTTTTAGATTTAAATGAAGTTGAAAAAAAGAGCAGTTTGCATTCACAAGTGTAGGAGAAAACCTTCACATTAAATCTTACAGCTCCAGCATTCCATTTATTCCTTATGAAGGAAATATTCCTTTAGTCATTCAGTGTTTTTTTAGTGTGTGTGGTTAAAGAGTTTGGAAAACAGCTCTAATGTCGTCAACTGCATGCAAGTAATTTTATTCATCTAAACAGGCCTAAATCATGGTAACTATTTATTGAAGAACAATTCCCATACAGGGCGACGCAGTGGCGTAGTGGTTAGCACAATCACCTCACAATAAGAAGCTTCTGGGTTCTAATCCCGGGACGGGGTCTTTCTGTGCGGAGTTTGCATGTTCTCCCCGCACTTGCGTGGCGTTCCTCTGGGTACTCCGGTTTTCTCCCACAGTAAAAATGTGCATTAGGTTGATTGGTGATTCTAAATTGCCCCTATGAGTGTGTTTGAATGTGTGTGGTTGTGTGTGTGGCCCTGCGATAGACTGGCAACCTGTCGAGGGTGTACCCTCTGCCTTTCGCCCTATGTGCGCTGGGATAGGCTCCAGCAGACCCCCGTGAAGTTCGGGAATAACGGGATATAGAAGATGTTCTATATAACCTCTATACTTTGTCCAAATGAGCGAATACACAATACATTAGATAGATTAGCAGTACTTATTGCAGTAAAAGTTTTTAGGTTTAAAAAGTTTTAAGGTAAAATTTGTGTTTTAATCTCTTTTTGTTTTATAGTAAACAATATTCATGTTCTTTTTTTAGTGCAAATGTAAAATTTGTTGCACATTAGTTTAAGTAAAGCGCAATCTGGAGGCTTTCCTTCATTAACATGCTAAAAATGGTGTCCAAAATAATTTAGATCATTTTATGTCTATGTTACTACATTGTTGCACACCCACATACTGTATAATACATAATATTTTTTATAGTTATCATGTATACCCCAATACTAAAATTGACCTTACCAAATTTTCAGAACTTGACAGGAGTGTTATATATTAACATGAGTGTAGTTACTGAATAATTTATATTCATATATATGTTTATTTATTTATATATATATTTATATTACTAAATAATACACTTTAAGATTAAAAACACTAACAAGAGTTATCATTTCTGCTTTTAGCAAAGAACGTTAGATACTCGTTAATAAATTAGAGCAAATTATTTAAGTAAATTTGGTCTATTTGCATAAAAAAGGGGATGAAGCGTACCTCTGACACATAGATAGCAACATCCTCCTCCTCATCTGTCCTGTAGCAGAGCGTGAGTCCAAGCTTCTCCTGACTGTTCAGGCGACACAGCTCCACCTCCTGCAAAATGGACATTATTCTAAATCTAATTAATGCTTCTTTAATATTTATAATGAATATTATATTATTATAACAACTACAACACAATGCGTTATATTGTATTGGTATCTGTTTTATTTAAGCAATAAAACTAATTAAAAACTTTTATATAAGATTTTGTATCCATGCATTAAGCATATATAGCAAATACAGTAGGGGTGAGCTTTATGAAAATTTAGGCACTATAATAACTTTTAACTTCACCATGAAAATTCAAAACTTTGCTTAACAGGCATGCAAAACTGCAATTAATTTCATAATTTAATGCTTTTGATAAAAAGAAATCATAGAAATTTTATTTTCTTCCAGACTTAAGCTGTTGGTATGAGGTAAATTGTACAGACATGTCATGGTCTCTTACATCAACCACATGGGAGGTTTATATTGTAGAGCAGATCCTTTGATGGACTCAAAGAAAGATTTTCTTAATGAGAGCTATGTATATCCCTAAATCAATTAACAGATGTACTGTCAAAGTAGGAGCTGTGGTCAGAAAATGGAGATCTCCACTCAAAAGTGGTGTTTGCCCTATTTTGGCCAGGCGAAGCCTGGGTATCAGAAGTGGTGTGAGAAGTGATAAGGACTAATGTATTCAAACAAATGAAAACCTGTTTGTGCAAGTCGCTGTACCATATGGACTGTTGGCTGAAGTAAGTGCTACTTTATATAAGTATAATCAAGGCAAAGCAGAATGACTGTCAAGTTAGCAAAGTGAACCCTTTGCCTCATGGAATTCCAGATTCCACTTCACTTGTATTTAATCAACAGTGACGGACCATAACGAACACACTAGTTCAGGGGTCTGAACAGATAAATACTTACTAGAGCAGTATTCCAAAAGCAATGCAACTATATTGCATGCTTTCTACCTTATTTTATTTTAATGCAAAACAAATATGACTTTTAGATCATTAGATCGAACACTTTAAATATTTGGATTGAACTCACAAATCAAAACAAGTGAGAGACACCATTTTTTTATGCAACACAGTGAATGCAAATCTTCAAAGATAATAGATACATATATGCAAGTCCAAAAAAGTAGCATAAGATAAAAATTAATTATAATTATTGTCTAATTACTAATATTGTTCTGGGGGAAAAAGCTCCAGAATTTAGTATTGATTTAAAGTGAGAATTTTTTTATTTAAATATTTCAGGCACTGAGTGACAATAAAGGTATAGACAGCATTGGCAGCCACACTATCAGCTGCGCACACCTGCTGTTTTAACCTTCAAGTGAAAAATCCTTATACAATGTGTTTCTTTCTCCACAGGCTGCAGTGTAATGCATGTATTGTATTATTCCCCCAGTGGCTGAAATCTGAAAGCATCATCTGATCTGCTTTACAAAGTCTCTTGGCAGAACTGTCTCACTCCCTATGATTTCATTTTTTCACAATGTTTCCAAGGATCAGGAAAGCAAAGAGATAGAGAGACAATGAGATGAGTTGACAACTAAAGGTAACAAATGTGTTTGTTGGAAAGATTAGATAGGGTGACTGCTCATTGACTGATTGCACCAGAGGCTGTCAAAACAAGTGTATTTGCAGGGTGGTATGTAACGAAAAGGTAAGCGATGCGCAAATGCAAGATGAAATAATGTCTGGACACCTTGCCAGGACACTAAAGTGCCTTCTTTTAAATAAATATACAATCTTATTTTTAAATTATTAAATGAAATGAAATATCTTACCAAAGGTACCATAAAGCTTTTTTTCCAAAATTGTCAGTTGTACAAGGGCTTCAAAACAGTATAAAACACTGTCTGATGAAAAATCATCAACTGCATTGGTCTGATCAAAGTCAAAGGGATTTTGGTAATTTTAATATTAATTGTGTAAAACAAAGAATTGTAAAAAAATAAAGAAAGGTTTGGCTTTCATTTCTATTACTCACTCTTACTCCGCCTCTTTATCTCTGTTTGTTTGTTTATTTTTCTGCACAAATATTCCTTTTGACAGAGTAAATGGAGAGCATGAAATAAAAAGGAGACTGCACAGTGTAATTGAGATTAGTTAATAGAAATGAGCTGAGAATATAAACACGATATATCTATCCTGTCCTAATGAATACAGCAGGGGACACACGTAGATGCATTAATCATTAGAGGAAAAACAGAATGTAATGTGTGGAGGGGGAAAGGCATTTGAACAAATTCGAATGAAATAACCACATCAATGTTGATCATATATCACTCAAAGCCTTGGGAGGCAGGTCTCCTTTCAAATAGGCTATAAAAATGAAAAAATGGAAAAAAAATATATATATAGTCCATTTCTTTGCAGATGGTGTTAACAACCTAGCAATTCCACTGTTAACATATTCAATTTTTTCACTTATTTGTATGGTTTTACCTTGTTATTTATTTTTTTGCTGTTTATAAAAACAAAGGTCCTATCTGTAATTCTGTTTTTGACAAACTTTCGTAATTTGAATTTGAAATATGCATCTGAATTTGAAATATGTTTGTCTTGCATGCCAGGTGAATCGAACACGGGACCTTCTTGCTGTGAGGCGATCGTGGACTGGTGACCTGCCCAGGTTGTACCCTGCCTCTCACCCAGAATAAGAAAATAAATGGGTATAGAAGATAAATGAACCTTATAGCTAAATAAATATTTACACTTGTGTATGAGTTTTAACATTGCTCATTTGGATCTCTGTGTATTTTTACTTTGCAGCCCACAACCATCGTGTTGAGCAATGGCTATATCCTTGATAAGTCTGACAGCAAGCATATAATCATATTGTTCATATAGGTGCACTTATATTGCAAAAAAACTATCTTGGGGAATTAAGGCTATCATTAACCCCAGGATATGCCTAAATATGAAATCAAATTAGATTATCTGTATATCTTAAAAACACTAATGCAGTAACTATTAAAGGTTGATATTTTGAAAAATGCAACAATGATATCGACATCCAAGGGCAACAGCATGCATAAACTCTTGCCGTTTATATACCCCACTGTGATCATAGGTCAGAGGTCTTTACTGTGGCCCATCACCTGTCAGAGAAAATCCATGGGGACAACCACAGGGAGTCTCTAAGCAGCAGAGATTGTTCTTATGACCAGGAAAGGTTCATTATAGGCAGGAAAACTGGGTGGATATTAAGTGTAAATAATAAAAGTGACAAATGGAAACCGGGTGATGTCCTACCTCATACTCTAACTCATCAGTCCTCTCGGCCTCAGCTGGCATGTTGGAAAGATACTCGCTCCCCTCATAGTACTCCTGGCCCACGGTGTGAAGCGAGTGACAGCTAGGGGAAAAGAAAAAGTGAAAGGCATTGAGAAAATATAACATTGTGGATAGAAAATAAATGAATAAGTAAGAAATCAACAGTAGAATAGAAAATGTAGTAGTAATTTCTGATTCAGTTATATTACTGAATATAAACTATATATAAACTAGTTTGATATCCTCGGCTCAGATTCTCCCTCCTCTTACTACTTTACTCTAATTCATTTATTCATTCATTCATTCATCTTCTATACCCGCTTATTCCCGGTCACTGGCTGCAGCCTATCCCAGTGCACATAGGGCGAAAGGCTGGGGGTACATCCTGGACAGGTTGCCAGTCATTTGCAGGGCCACAAACAGACAACCACACGCATTTACACTCAATATTTAACCCGCTGACTCACCCTCTCATAAATGTTTCTTGTCCTCTTTTTCCTTTAGAAATTACAAGAATATATAATCTGTAAACTTAATGATCTCTTGAGCTGGGGATTATTACAAACTCTTTCTAAATAATCATTTTGGACTTTATTGATTCATCTCTTTCTATCCTTGGTGTCATTGGGGAGACAATGCTGACCATATTACCTAGGATTGACTCTAAAAATCTAGAGTGCAATTTACCTTTACTTACTATATAAACCCTAGTATACAAAACTCTTCTGCTGTGGGTATGCGATATACTGTAAATGACAATTTATTTTTTGTATTTGCCACAAGCTGTATGCTGCAGTATGTGAATACAACACAATTACACATTTTTATGATCGTTTGTGTGATACAGTTGAGAGTAAAGCCAGTGGTTGGATATATAAAATCTTTATTCAGTCTGAGGCATTTGATAGCAGATGAGGAGCCAGCAGGAGTGTTAGTTTTATAGGAAGGTTTGATTAGACTGGGACTTTGCTGTAGGCTATAGGAATAGACTTGGATGTAAGTTTTGCAGCTATAATTTTCTATTTTATAGACCAATTTAATTTTAATTACTCTCTACACTTTTTTGCTACTTAGATGCAAAATATTTGCTTTTAACTACTAATATTTATAAAAAATATATAATTTGTTTTACAGTTTGTCAAAGATTTTTCTATATAAGATATTTATAAAAGCAGAAATCTATCATTTTTTACAAGGGCTTGTGCCATATGTGTAATAATCAACCCTGACGTAAGATTTTGTAATTGTCTAGCAAGACAGAATTTATTATTTAGAAAGACCCCAAGCCCGGGATTCGAACCCAGGACCTTCTTGTTGTGTGGCAACCGTGCTAACCACTACGCCACCGCTCCACCCCCAATGGACCATTGTGTGATAATTGCCTCCCTTACCCTCAGAGTGTGTGTGTGTGTGAGAGAGAGAGAGAGAGAGAGAGAAAGCTGGTCTCAGATAACTTTACAAATTTGCAGAAACAAACGCCTCCACATCCACGGTTCACTATGAGTATGTCCCAGGAGAGGCAACCCAGATATTCTTTATTCTAAACTACATCTTGTTCACACTTTACAGTTCCTTTGAGAATAAATTGAGAACAAGCTTACAAAAATTAGGAAAGAAAGAGAAACGACTCCACTGTTGCAGCTTTCTAGAAACCCCCACAATGCATTTAAAATTCATTAGGATTTCAGGGTCATGTCTATTCAGGAACATTGAAGACTTTGTAACAGACTTAAAGTGTAAAGTAAGTATTATGTCCAGGATTAATAAACAGCCCTTAAATACCTGGTAGTATATTGCAGTAAATTTATACTCCATCTTAACCCACAGTAACATGGTCTTACCTGTCTGAGAGTAGAAACGGGCAAATGTCTGGTACAGGTGGACTACTAGGCTGGAGTTTGGCGAGAGCCATGATGTGCTCGAATGTTATATCTGTCTGTGTGCAAACATCCACCAACTGGACATCCTCAGCTGAACCTTGACCCAATGGCAGAGGTTGACGCCGGAGCACTTGGACCACAATAGGGTCTTTGGCTGTGCGGAATGCCTGCACTGCTTCGTCATGGCTGGCTCTTGATAAGTCCTTTCCATTTACCTGAAAAAGAAATCACACTCAAGCACTAAATAATTTAAAGAAAAAACATATTAGAGCAGTAAGCATTTTTATCCATCTGCATTTTTAAACATACTAGTTGTAGTTTTACTCTTAGTTTTATCCACACTACTGCACAAAGAACACGCCCTTTAAACCAAAATTTAATTTGAAAATATCTTGAGAAAATTGGCTAATTACCCCTTAAATTGAATAGTGTGGTGGCAGATGAGGAACTGTGGTTATGTATTTCAGCAAACTGCTTAATGTTCTTTCCCCAATGGGTCAGTCTGGCTTTGACTAAAATGGAGGAGGTTCAGTGAATTGTGCGCTTGCTACAGATTATTATTATTAGTAATGAAATGCATTAATGAAAAGAGAAAGCTTTCACATTGCAATGAAATACATGTTGAAACTCAAGAAAACTCTTGCACCAAATTTAAAGATTAAATTTTGACCAGCCCTGCGATGGACTGGCGATCTGTCCAGGGTGAACCCCCCTGCCTCTCGCCCTA
>JAOTQW010000008.1:9139486-9153604 GCA_026260075.1 Sisor rabdophorus
GTGTGTGTGGCCCTGCAATGGACTGGCGACCTGTCCAGGGTGTACCCCTGCCTTTTTCCCTATATGCACTGGGATAGGCTCCAGCAGACCCCTGTGACTCGAGTTTGGGAATAAGCGGGTATAGAAGATAAATGAATGAATAAATTACAGAACTTTTTAAAATAATTTCTTGAGTTATGGTTCAAGTTCAAGGGAAAAATGGTAAACATCAACACATAAATAGAAAGTTTTCTTTCTTATTCCTTTGGTTATCTTCTTCTTAAGCTTAGCAGCATTTTTTAATTTAACCGTGAAGATACATGACACTGACAATTCACAGGAGCTCTTACATTCTCAGTACTTACATAATCCAACCTTAAATAGTGCAACTTTAAAATGCACAAGAAAATAACTGTAAACATTGACTTTTTTTGTTCAGTTTTAAAACTAAACTGATATAATAGAGACACTTAAAAATCCAGTGTGATTTTCATTTAGTCATTCATCTGCTATACCCGCTTCTTCCGTAGTTTGTGGTCACGGGCGTCTGCTAACCACTACGCCACTGCAAGCGCCCCTGTGTGATGAAATATCATCAAAATTATGCCAGCTTTAATAGCAAAATAAACTCCACATAAACAAACATAAATTTATATTTTACAGCCCTTACACACAGAGCAAATGTGACACATTTATAAAAGACTGTTTTGACAGAAAGCTCACCTAAGATGCGCACTTGAGCAACAGCTCCATCTCCTCCCTTGCTCTGTGCCCTTACCTCCACCAGGTAATCTCCATCTTTGTGAACAGGTAGGTCTATAGACTGCTTATTTGTAGTGTACAGTGTTCCAGTGGTTTGGCCCTCCTGTCTATACAAAACCTTTAAAGCAAAACATATTTTAGTTTACATTTACAACAAATTAATAAATGGGTCAATTAAACAAAATAATATAAAAAATTATACCTGGGACAGAAACTTTATACATGCAACTATCTACAATTGATAATAATAATAAAAATAATTTTATACTAGACACAGTTAAATATTTATACTACCTTATAACTTTCCACAGCAGACTCATTGGCCAAAGCCTCTACATGTTGCCAGGCAACATTGACTAAGGTTCCACTGGTATTTACCCTTGTGCCGATTATTTTCGGTGGCCGACTTGGAGCTGACAAGGAAAGCCAAAGTCAAATGTATCATATGGGAGAGATAAAAAAATATAGATTCTAGGCCATTAAATACTGTTTAACATTTAAGCGCAATCATTTTTTCTTTAAGCACAATCATTCTTACGTGCTTTCTTTGTCTGGATTTCATATCTCTGGCTTGCAGGCCCATAACCTGCACCATTAAAAGCACGCACTTCTATAACATAATGGGAATTTGGCTTGAGGTTATCCAGGCGCGTCTGATTCCCTCTGCTTGAAATGCGCTGTGCTGCTGCCTCATTCTCCATAGACCTCCTCCAGTACCTTACCTGTTACTCAGCAAGCAGGCAACATGCCAGTTTATTAATGTAATATCCTGTTTTTGCAATCTCAAAAGTATAGCTGATACGAAAATGATTGCTCACTATACAGTTTCTGTGTCTGTGTCTGTTGACACACTTACCTGATAACCCTCAACTGTCCGTTGAGTAAGTGGTCGCCACCATACAATTGCCTCTGTTGCTGACAGAGTTCTGGCCTCTATGATGTTTGGGGCCTCTGAGGGAGCTTTAAATATAAAGCATATCAGACAAGCACATTAAATAAAATAAGAACATCTGAAGCACTAGTTTTAGTCATCTTATTTCTTTTTAGTCATCTTAGCTTAGGGTCACAGAGGTCCGCTGGAGCCTATCCCCTGGACATGTCACCAGTTCATCGCAGGTCCACATGTAGACAAATAACCAGACAAACACTCACTCACTCTTTTGAAATTTGGAATCATCAATCAACCTAATGTACATTGGTGTGAAAAAGTGTTGGCCCCTTCCTGATTTCCAATCTTTTTGCATGTTTGTTACACTTTAATGTTCAAAGATCATCAAACTAATTTAAATATTATTCAAAGAACATGATTAAACACAGTTTTCAATAAAGGTTCAAACACAGTTTTCAATAAAGGTGAAGAACAAAATCCAAAACTACATGGAAAATGTCACTATGTCTCAATCACATGGTGTACATTTTAACCACATTTCTTTCTGCACGTGAATGCCAAGCATAATGTCTCCAACTTCTATATGCTTATATTTGTCTAATGAGTTTTCTTTTTTTGTTATGATCTATGCTCTATTTCAGGTTTCTCAATTCTTTTTTGGTTATCTGTCTTCCGATCTGCGCACTACACAAGTAGTTACAAGGATGCTACAATGTAATTTAAATAGTATTCTATTAACAGCCGTGTAAAGAATATATGTTGTATCAAGTGATCCAAATTGAAAGCCGATTATTATACATTGTAATATGTTGCAAACCATTTAATGCAAACTGAATATGTAGTACATGACTCTTAGTGTTCTCAAATAAGTTTATTTGATTTGTTCTCTTATCTAAAAGCAACTGTCTGATATAATTTGGGTCTTTTTGTATTTACACAGTGGAATGTATACAGTAAAAGGGATGGGAAAGGGGAGGCCTAATGGTTAAGGTGTTGGACTGATACCAGAATGAGGTTAGATTCCCAGCACTATTAAGCCACCACTGTGGGCTTCTGAGTTGTAAGTTGCTCTAGATAAATGCTGCTGCCAAATGCTGTAAATGTAAATGTCAATTTAAAATGTGCCCTTTGATACTTACCATCCTGAGCAGAGTATATAACAGCAGGGATGCTGTAGGGACCCTCTCCTTCACTGTTGAAGGCTTTTACTTTTACATCAAACTTGGTGGCTGGTGAAATAGAGGGATCTTTGTGGATGTAACGACTGGCCTGAGGGTCAGCTACAGTTACTCTTTGCCACTGAGTAGCTTCTTCAGGCTTAAATGCTATAATGTAGCCAAAGTTACTCCCATAGTAGTACTCTGGTTGAACCGGCTGTAGACAAGACAGAAACCCACTCAAGGATCATTTTCTATAAACATTAGTCATGAAGGCTGACTACAGAAATAATTAATGAACAAATATAAATATATTTTAATGAAATATGCAAGAAAAAGGTATTTCCAAAAAAAAAAGAAAAAAGGAATATATGAATACCGTCCATGTGATGACTAGTTCTTTGCTTGTTCCTCCACCTCCTCCAACATCTGAGGGTGCCACCATAGGAGCTAAAATAAGACAAGAATGTGTGACAAACCATATTAGTTTTTCAGCCAATGTTTTATTTAATAAATAACAGAGGCTTTTTTTTCCTCTGAGGCTGTCAGACTTGTTAATAGAGAATGTCCATCTTAAAGATCTCTTAGAAATTTATTCATTCATTTATTTATACCCGCTTATTTCCGAACTTTTCAGGGTCACTGGGTTTGCTGGAGACCTGATGCACATGTTTTTGGACTGTAGGAGGAAACCGGAGTACCCGGAGGAAACCCATGCAAGCCCGGGAAAACATGCAAACTCCACACAGAAAGGCCCCATGCCCGGGATTCGAACTCAGGACCTTCTTGTCGTGAGGTGACCGTGCTAATCACTACGCCACCGTGCCACCCCTTTAGAAATTCATAAAGACTTATTTGCAATGACGTTTCCGTCAAAAAACCCAAACATATCAAATATTAAGGTTATAGTATACTCTTCAGTAATGTCACAAGGAACAGCACCTTAAATATAAAGCCTATATTTTGTGAAAAGGGTCTCAGAACAGAAATCCCCAACACTACTGATCAATATGCTCTTTTCACTATTTGCCCTATATGCAGACCTTGTCTACTTTTGTTTAACATGCTTTCATGTTAAGTATGTATAAATGCATACAAGCAATTAAATACTACTGCTTAAAAATCTCTACTTCAATATTCTTTTGCATGTGACAAATTTACAGTTACAGTACATTTAATGTTCATTCAGTCATTCACTCATCATCTAACCAGCTTATTCCCTAGCCCAGGATCACAGGGTCTTGGGTCTTCTGGAGCTGATCCCAGAACACAAAGGGAAAGAGGCAGGGGCACACCCTGTCAGATTGCCAGTACAGTGCAGGGCCACATATAGACAAACAACCACTCACATTCACTCCTATGGCCAATTTAGAATCACCAATCATTGAATTTTTCAACTGTGGGAGGAAACCGAAATACCCAGACCCGCACGCAAGTGCAGGGAGACCATGCAATCTCATCACAGAAAGACCCGGGAATCAAACCTGCAACCTTCTTGCTGTGGGGCGAACGTGCTAACCATTACACCACCGTACCGACCACATTTAAAGTAGACAATTTTAAATGCATCACAAAAAATTCTGCAAATATAAATAATTAATTTAGTTTAGCATTTTCCAGAAATCCAGAAACATACCTGCTTCCAGTGTGGTGGTTTTGATGGATGGCTTACTTGGTTCACCTGCACCCAAAGTGTTTGTGGCAATGACCCGAAACTCATATTCAGTCCATGGAAGCAAATCAAGAACTGTGACCACCTCTGCATTTCCTTCTATATTGCGAGGAGCTAAAAGAAAAGACCACAGCCAATGGTTATTTCATGCTGTTAAAATTTGGAAAAGACCCACATACTATTTTGTGATTATTATGTATACACTTATATTAAGCCATATAGTGTGTGTAATAAATAAATCACTATCAGATGTGCTGTAGGAAAATAATCTACAGGGTGTGGTGATGCAGCCAGATCGATATTTATATAATTTCCTGTCCATTTATTGTCATAACAGATATAAACACCTGTCTGCACAAATTTACACATGAAAAGCGAAATTTATAACAATGTTATATATGTAGACACATATTTTATCATTGTACAACACATATTAACAAATAAAATTAATTATTTTTTCTAAGTGCTTAATTTTATCCTTTTTTACAGAAACAGCCATAATTAAACATAAATCAAAGAAGGAAAAGTCAGGAGTAGGTACTGCTATTTTAAAAATGTTAATAAGCAGGATGTCAGGATGTGTTTTATTACTCACCAGTTACAGCATTGTTCCAATCATCTTTAGTTTTGGATTCTTTGTACTGAATAGTATATTTTAATATAGGGCTAAGATTATCCGTGCCATGGCTCCAGAGAAGCTTCACAGATCTTACCCCAACCTCCTCCACACGCACTCCTCCTGGAGCTCCAGGAGGTCCTGATGATAGAGGAGCAGTAACTGCTCAGTGCAATTTACAAAGCTTTTGGTGTTAGTTTATCACATTACAAGAAATGTCTTGATTACCTCTGCAAAATGTGAAATAATAAGAATTTGGAAACTGAAAATACATGGTTTAAACACAGTTAACTGTATATGCACTTTATCAGCACTATATGACATCCGTCTACAAAGAAGACACAAATTATGTTTGTACTTAAATACGGATTAAGGGCAAACTTTTACACCAATTACCTGCTTATCTCATTAATAGGGTTTTTACAATAATGCTACTTTAATATCTAAATACTTGATGTGTATTCAAAACAATGCAAGTGTACTGGTACCCTAATGTTGGGGACATTGAGATCTTGGTTTAAAAAAATCAAATGTCCCATTTTGAGCCCTGACCTTAATTCCACTGAACACCTTTGAGACTAACTGAACTGCTTACTGAATGGAAACCCTTCTTACACAACATTAGAATCTAACCCCACATATTATTGAGGTTGGACAGGAAAATTCCAATATACACTTTATAGTCCAGTGGAATGGATGGATGGATATAATGTGCAGTTACCTGGATATCTTTCTCTATATAGTGTATAGTCTATTTGAAGTGGTTATTGTTTGATTCATTGTATCCAAGTTACCACTGCTGCACCCCTGGAAAAGACCCCTAACCACCAATTAATTTGTAAAATAAATTAAAAAAACAGTTAATCTGGCAAGGGCATCTCTGTAAACATTTATAACTATATAGTCTTTAGTCTGTCTCCAATTTTTGTAGGTTTTTAATTGCAGCCATCACTGCATAAAAAAATAGTGCGTGTGTTTGTCTTTGGGTTAGAGTGTGTGTTTTGTGGTACCTCTTACTACCAGGTCAGCAGAAACAGTGACATTGTCCACAGGTGTCTGTGCCGTGCAGGTGTACAGGCCTGCATGCTTCAGCTGGGTGTTCTTAATCAGTAGCTCACAGCTAGAAATTCCAGCCTGACTATTCTGTAAATGCACAACACACTTTATAAATAATTCATTTATTTATACTGAAGTCAAATGAAACAGAATGTGAAGCTTAAATTTTTTTTTTAATTATTATGATAGTGCTTAAAACCACTGCCCTTGATAGCCTTAGCGGCTGTATTTATTAATATTAGTTATAGTCAGTGTAATTTTTTTACCAGAAGAACACACATTACAAAACTACCCTAACCCTAAAATATTAGGCAGTGTGCTCCAGCTGGATAATTAATAGAAGAGAGACAGAAAAAGGATACAGCATAAACACTTGTGATGTTGGCAGTAATCTGTGGTGTTTGCTCTCTTACGATAGTGTGCTGGTAGTATTCTTTCTCCTTGTCAAAGTCAATGACGTGGTCATTAAGAGACCAGATGAAAGTAATGTCAAGGCCCGAGTCATGTGATGCAGCACACTGCATCCTAGTGTTTTCACCTACGCTCACATCAGCACCTGAGGGAGCCATTGTGATCTTAGTGGCATCTACAATAAAAGCAAAACAGAACAATGTGATTTCATTTTTTCAGCAAAGAAATAAGAAAGCATAAAATCGACTTGTAATGTGCTCTTCTTATTCAAAATGTCAATGTAAGCAAAGAAGCACAGTCAACAACTGGCATTTCCACTTTCTGTATTGAGTCATGGTGACCAGCAGAGGGCAGAACAGAGTTTTAGTCCCATCTGCATCTTGGGCGTTAACCAAACAGCATGATCTCTAACAATTAATTCCAAACATCCTTAGAAATTCTTAGACTACAGTGTTAACAACAATTTACTTATGAAGTTCTATTATTTAGCTGGATAATTAACCCCTGTGCCTTTAAATTTACCTGTGACTGTAAGAAATCCAGTGCTGTTGGCTTTGCCTCTGTCGTTTTCGGCAAAGCATGTATACCTCCCCTCATCTAAATTGGTAACATTGTGGATCTCCAGGGTCCCATCCTCCCAAATGAAAATTCTGCCAAAAATATACTGATTTTCAGCTGGATTTTCTTTCAGTGATTTATTATAGGTTAATGCTCTGCATTTAGCTCTTTACTTTAAAACAAGAAATTTAAAACATATCCTGTTTTTTAAATTAAATACTTTACCTTGTTTTTTTATTGTTCTTGAAAATAATCAAGATCAACATAAAAAAGCTCTGATCTGTGAGTCTGTTTTACTTACCCCTGAAATGCCAAAAAATTTAATTATTTATGATTAGTAACACAGTTTCCATACACGCTAATAATACCAACCAGTCATTTTTTTTACAACTGGGCAATTGGGGTTAAGGGCCTTGCTCAAAAACCCACAGTGGTGGCTTGGTAGTGATGGGAATTGAACCCCAGTCTTTCTGGTAACAGTCCAACACCTTAACCACTAGGCCACCCCTTCTCTATGCCATGCTCTTTATTTTAAACTAGGCAGCACTAACAGTAATTTACTTTAGCAACCACACCATATGGCCAAATTAGAAATAAGTGGGAGAAACTTGTTAATTGTTTAAAATATAATACCTGCTTTATTTAAAATTTATAAGAAGTACCCTTTTACACAATGGTGTTCAACTGAACTTTTTACCATCTTTACAATCCACAAATGAAATCTCCCATCTAGATGAATGGCTTAATCTCCTACCTGCTGGAATTGAAAAGCAGCTCTGTGCCTTTGCTCCAAGAAAACGTAGGTCTGGGTGCAGCTTTTGGTTTGCACTCAATTACCACATGTCCATTCTTTGCTCCCAGCAGCCTCTGCTTTACTGGGTTGAACTCAAATGTAGGAGCACCCACTGCCAGCACAAAACATTAGCTTGTTGTCACAGAATTTAATTACCACCAAAGTTTTAATGTTTGTAACTATTCCCTCGATTTAAACCGTTTTTTATACATAGTTAAGCCTGCTCACAAACATTAGCTAAATTAGTAACTGTGTTACATTATTATAAAAGTAAATATATAGGTAAAGTAACTATTATATAAAAATATGTAAAAAAAAAACAATAATATGGCAAATAATTTAAATAGATTAGTTGAATATAAGGGGCTTCATTAGATTAGAATTACTTGCCATGATATAAAGAGACTTTTCATTGTATAAAAAGTATTGTTTTTTACCACAACAAGAAAAAAATAGTTTATATTTTCAGTTTATGATACATTGGCCTTGTTATCGCTTTAATTATTGTAGTACAACTGAATTTTTTTTTCAAACTAACTGTAACTATGCTGTATAGAATGTAGTACATAATCAGTATGCAATTTAGGACAGAGCCATTGCCATTGGTGTGTGGTTTCCCTCTCTGATTGGCAAAAAATGAAAATTTACTCCACCTAAACCAATCATCACTAGTTATGTGTCATACCTCAACAACAACAGACAAGAGAAAAACATTTTGTTGTTCCTATGACAGAGAGATCCTATTTGGAATCCTACTGGGATGTAGTGGGCTAAGGCTAATATGTGCACTAACATGTGCAGTTGTGCTGTAGTCCTCTTCTTCCCACGCCCTCTCTCTATCTCCCCCATTTCACCTCTATCCAAAAAAAAGAAAACAGCTTCAGTGAACTCAATTATAGTAAGGCTGTTGTTCCTATCACTGCTCATGATTTTTTAAATAAATATTCTAATTATAAAGTAAAGCATGTAAATCCCTAAACATAAGAAACAAACTGTGAATGGTTGGTTTTATATCAGACAGATGCATTCTAGTCCAGGAAAAGCTGTAGTCAAGACTTTTAACAAAGTCGTAATTTTGTCTGACTAATGAGCTGACTTATGTTCCATATTTATGACTTTTTGATAACCAACCAAAATGTTTTCGATGGTTTTTATTAACATTTTATTAACCTAAGTCTAACCCTGATCATAGATGGTCGCTTTTGAATTACTTCTAGGCAAATCTCTACTGCATTAGGATGAAAACGGTTGATTTACTTATTTCATAAATGCAATTACAACTGAATGTTTTGGGCCATTTTATAGAGATAGGATATTATTTTCAAGGTAATGTGATGTATCTTTGACTTTATTCGACTTTCAGTGTAATAATTGTTTATTTGACTTTCAATTTAAATTGTAATAACTTTAGCCAAAATGTACAAAAAGCTTACCAAATACTCGCAGTTCAGCATTGGCATGGATCACTCCATGTCGGTTCTCAGCAATGCACTGGTACATTCCAGAGTCATCAGATGTCAGGTCTGTAAAGTGCAACTCGTGCTTTCCATACTGAAAAAGCAAATACATATATTTCACAATAATTCTGGATCATGTAAGGAGACGGTGAACTTAATTAACCTTTGTAGATGCCACTATTTGTCTTTATTAAATGTTTAGTTGACATTAATGCTGATTTTCATGCATCAAGTGTTCTTTTCCTCTATACACTCTTAAGCTTTTGAAACAGAACTGACTGTTGCCATGGATGCCTGTGTGTTCGTGTTGGCACCTGTTCAGCATTGGGATAGGGCCTAGGGTCTGCCTTATTAAATACTCAGGTTTAGGAAGATGCACATGCCTAAACCATCAACCTTCTCAAATATCTCCCTGGCAAATGCCAATTAACCAAACGTTTATGTGTTGATGCAAACGTGGTACATGGACTTGGTGAATGGCCAAAGAAACATGACTTACAGCCTTTATACCAATAATATTTTAGAGCCATACCGTTTGGCCATTTTTTAAGAAATGGACATGAGGTTTGGGTTTCCCGCTGACTATGCAGGACATGGTGTAGTCACTGCCGATGTCCCTCTCACTGCTGCTGATGTGCTCTGTAAATTGTGGAGCAGCTAAAGAAGAAAAATAAACATTGAGCGTAGCCGAATGTAATGTACAACAAATATACAATTTATAAAATTAGGCATTGTGCCACTTCTGTGTGAGACCTATATTATACATTTTACCAAATACAATATATTATATTATAACAATTATACTGTACTGGAAAAAATCTATTTGTTTGATATACAGTGTTACATTCTAACATAGTAAATAAAATGTCACTTCATTACTATGTAATTGCATGCTTATCACAAAAAAACATTGTATTTTAATGGCATTAAATTACATTAAGTATAAAATTAACAAATAACCTAACATTAAAATGCAGCATAAACAAATAGCCCTATAACAAGCTTTTAGCAAGGCACTGGGAAAGGGGTGAAAGTAGCAGGAAGACCAGGGCTCAAATCCCAGTACCACCAAACCACCACTGTGGGCTCCTGAGCAAGGCCCTTAACCCCAAACTGCTCAGTTGTAAGGATTGTTATAACAATGATAAGTAGTAGCAATTACATAGCAAACTGTAATAGTTATTACAATTTGTTATTCAATGAAATTCTAAAACATTTCCATTTTTAGTCCAAAAAAATCTTCACTTTTTACCTTCCACATAAAGGTTTGCCTTGTGCCAGTCTTTGCCTTTAGAGTTTAATGCCTCACACTCATATACTCCCTCATCCTCATACTGCACATTAAAGAGGTGTAAAAGTCCACCAGTCACGCTGTTCTCATGATGGACTGGCAGAACTCCGTCCACCTTCCTCCATCTAATCTGTGGAATAGGACTAGGAGAAAACAGTTACACACATTTCTTTCAATGAAAAATTGAGGAAACCCACGCAAGCGCGTGGGTTTCCATTATTATGAAGTAAATGCACTTACTTTCCTAAAGCAAAACACTCTAGAGTGATGTTCTGGCCAACAAGAGCATATGTGTCTGGAAACTTCACTTTAATGTCAGCGGCATACTTCCGAATAGTCCCTCCTGAAGACAGTAAACAGTATCGAAAATAAATCATCTGATGTTATAAGAATATTTCCCGAATCAACATCTGATTTAAAGGAACATTTCCTGAATCAAGATCTGCTGTACACAGTTTTATATTAAAATGCATGACACACACCTTAATTTAAAATATAACATGGTTTGGAAAACTAACAGCACTCTGTTTTGGGCAAAATGTTTCTGCTTAGTCATGCAATGCCCTATGACAGAACCCAAATAGAGAATAATTAATGGCCCCACGAAAAGACCTCTGGAAAAGAGACACACTAAAGACTCTACTGCTTTGGCTGTTGTTTCTGACTCAGTGGCAAAAGCATAATTAGTCACGATTTCCATCCCGTCTGAGCAGCCTTACCCAAGTAGCACTGCAATGACAGCTTTGTGATTTAAATAGGCTATAGCCACTTTGTCACACTGTTTTAAAAATGCAACAAAATCATACAACATTTTTAAAACTGTCTGAAGATTTCCATGCTTTTAAACTAAAACGTATAAACATTGTTTATAATAAAGATTAATATGCATTTGTGGATGTATCATTTTTGTTAAAAAGCAGCTGAAGCATAAAATACTGCATAATTCCTATTAAGTTTAAATCAGTTTTTTAAATTTTTTTAACTGTGTCTAATGATAAAAAGTCCAAGTTTTAATACGTATGCAAACCACTGAAACATTTTGAAATTCTAGTTAGAAGGAAAGAAATGGCCTACTCTCAGTCTGTGGGACCAAAGGAATAAACTTGCTGAAGACACTCTTTGCAATCGATAAGCTGGAGACAAAGCAGGAGTAGTTTCCACTGTCAGAGGCCTCCACTTTGGCGATATACAGATTTCCTGTTGTTTGTGAGACGAAGCGTCTTTTATCCATTGGGATGAAGATGGGAAATTCATTCAACATCCAGCGAAAAGTAAGGTCATCTAAATAAATACACACTGTTAACAACCTTATTAAGTTCAATATTTATAGGTCTATGAGAGGAGAGTTAGGTAAAGATATGTTAATTAAGAAATGAACCTGGAAAATGTGGAGGAGGAGCACACAAAAGCACTACTCCCTGTCCCTCTTTTACACGCACAGCTTCTCGTTCTTCTGTAGAAAACATGTCTAAATCTAGGGAGCAAAACAAACTGAATTCACTCCAGATTCTTAATTAATGCTCTTTATAACCTTCTGAGATGATCTTTTATATAAAATGCTATTTCCATTAGAGAAAATAACTAAAAAATGCAATGTATAATATTTTATCATTATCATCAGTTAATTTTTCCACATAAGCTTTTAGAAATGTTGACAGCAAAAAAATCATTCACAGCATCTCTTATCAAAGGAAAGCTAGGGCTCAGATACATGCTTAGGTTGTATAATTCATTAATTCATTTATCTTCTTTACCCGCTTTTTCCCAAACTCTGTGTTACAGGGGTTTGCTGAAGCCTATACCAGCATGCATAGGGCGAAAGGCAGGGGGTACACCCTGGACAGGTCACCAGTCTATTACAGGTCCACACACACACAACTATACGCACTCACACTCACTCCTATGGGCAATTTACTATCACCAATCAACTTAATGCACATGTTTTTGAACTGTGTGAGGAAACCGGGGAGTACCCGGAGAAAAGACTGTTGTATAATTTTGCTACAGAATTGTTTATATAAAGCTAAATAAGGACAAAAAGCAGAGCAGAACGAAAGCAGAATAAAATCAGCATTACATAATGGCATGTCTTGGCACCTCCAGTATCACTCACATCCAAACTGGACAGAAGCCTCTCGACTGATGACTGTGCCAAACTTGTTTGTTGCCAGACAGGAATAGTTGCCAGTATGATTGATCTTATCAGGTTTGCTGATGACCAGATTTCCCCCCATAAGGCTGTAATGGAGGTTTGTCTTATCCTGGATGTCGATGTCCCAGCCATTTAACCTCCATCTGCAAACAGTGAGAAAAAAGATGTAGTTACACATAGAGCTGAAAGTATTGGATCTAATATATTTATCCATCACACTCTTGTGTTTAAACGCCTTTGATTGTTTTCACTGTAGACAGACAATAAACTTGATTCTGACCCTAATTTGTAGTGATATGTCCGTACATTTGTTGTGCTGAATAAAATTTTTGTAAACATTTGTTTTAGATCTTTCAATTGTTTAAGCTGACAACTCTGTGGGTGCTCTTCAAATTATGCCAGATAAATTTGCTAAAAAATCCTAAATCTCCTTTTCCAAATGCCCTTTGACTTTTAGTGCAAGTCAGAATGGAATAAATGTAACCAAGAGGAGATGGAGAAGAAAATTTAATTGGGGGATGTGTGCTGAGGAGGCAGGATTACAGCTGTGTTTTACAGCTGTGTAAAAAGGGTCAAAAACCTGATAAAAATTAAGTGGGTTAAAAAGGTACACTGGTGAGTTACAGAAGCTACAAGACCCACTACTGAGGAGATGATGTCTAGATAACGTTACCTATGATGACATACCAGATGAAAATGCAGCGTTATTTAAAGTATCCTTCAATTGAGCAATAATAAATGCACACTCTGCTCTCAGTAAAAGCAAACCCAGCATAAACAGATGAAACATATGTTACTTGTATGTGACAGGTGGGCTGGCTCGTGCACGGCAACTCATGATTATCTTGTCTTCCAGAGACTCTTCAGGGTATATGGTGTCAACTGGCTGCTCTTCCAACACAGGTCCATAGCCTGAGGATTCATCTGTGACATGCAAAAAAATTAAAATACATACTTTTGGGGAAAAAAGTAGACAAACTGTAATTGAGATCATTTGTAAAATGATATTCAATTCGAGGGTTGTCTTTTCACATCACTGGTTTTGAAAATCATTCAAAACATTTATTGTAAATGTAATGTAAATGCATTTATTTGTCACATATCTTTTTTTACAACACAGTGAAAGTGTGCAGGAAGCGTTAAGGGTCTTGCTTAGGGTCCCAAAAGATGGAGGTGGAACTCTGGGTCTGCTGGAGACGAGAGGCAGGGGTGCACCCTGGACAGGTCACCATCCATCATGGGGCCACACATAGGCGAACAACCACACACGCTCACATTTACTCCTATGGGCAATTTTAGAGTCACCAATCAACCTAATGTACATG
>JAOTQW010000008.1:9224423-9236009 GCA_026260075.1 Sisor rabdophorus
AAAAGAAAGGGAGAGAGATACATTCCCTTTTGTCCTCTTTCTCATCTTAGTTGGTAGGTTAACATTTTATTAGGGTTTAAGAGACTCCAAGTGTAGATTTAGCATCCAACCTTATTTCAGTTAAGTTTGTTTCGACCCCTCAGATAACATGGTTTGAGATCATCTATTTATTCTTCTGATAAAGCAAAAGATAAAGGCTGTTATTTTTTTCCATGCAGCAAACGCATACTGCACCGTTGTACAAATTACAGCTGTATAGAGAACAGAGATTTGTATTATACATGAGAATTATTTCTTCTACTGTTTCGAACAAAAATAAGTTGTCGCTTTGATCAATATTTCTCAGGACTTGGACAGAAATAAGGGGACTATACAGATGATCGAGTAGGATAAGAGCAAGTATACATGAGCTGATTGTTCCGTTTTCGCTCTGTTTCTGTTTTATTTTTAAATAATTTATCCATTGTTTTTGTTAAAGCAGTGCCCACGCATTCTCTACAAAACGCTAGTGTGATGAAAGGTTATCCTCATATTTTCACTATTTTCTGACCTTTCGTCACCTCAGCTTTTACTCGAGGTCATGTTCCTAAAGATTAATCTGCACATTTAGTGAATAAGTGTATTTTGATCATGCATGCTGCAAGTGCTCTAGAAGAGACTTTAGTCCAGCTACGCTGAATGTGTACGTATGTTATTAATGGTACATGGTTAGGATTTGACAATCTGTTTACAGTTTATATCTAAGGACCAGAGTTTGTTTTATTCATTGGAAATAGCACTGCATTCACAAGTGACTAAATTTTGCTAATGCAGACACTCATGAATTAACTAGTGTCTTCACGAAATACCGGCAGCAAAAGCAGTTACGTTACAGTTACTGTTACCTTTTAAAACAGATATAAGGGAGTTTACTATTGATATATATATAACAACCGGAGGAGTTGGGATGTCCAACATTACAGCTAACAAACCCACACAGTTTAAAGATCAATACATTCCAAATAAGTTTCTCAAGTCTTAAGTATAAGACCACAAAAATCTGTAAGGTAAATTCGCGATAAACAATGATATAAGCTTAATTTTAAAAAGTCCAGAGCAAACACTTGTATTGATAGCACAATTCACCCTAACTGTAAAGTGTTTTTTTTTGTCTACTTAAATTTTTTAAATATTTTTTAGATGTTTTCCTTGCTGTAATCGGTTTCCAATTTTTGCTATTAACTACAAGTTGTGCAGCAAATTAAACACAGTTTTAATTAACTAAGCAATTATTTCCCCTTTTCTAAGTAACAGAATTCTTAAACACTAGTTTTAATGTAGCATTTCTGTTTAACCTAAACGATTTAGTTTTGAAATGCTATCATGATCTCATTGAGGTGAGCTGTCCAGGTCTCCTGTATCACCAGCGTTAGTCACTCCAAAACCATCAGAATGGTGCACTGTGTAACTGAAGCCATGCTCTTAAGCAGACCGAGCAGGACAGACTGTTAAAGAAGGAAATGTTTGACCTCAGGTCACCTCTCACAATGAGAGTCTCATCCAAATAATCATTTGGGTTTCTTGCTCATTTGTGTTTTTATCATTTTAGGTATATAATCTATATTTAGTGGTTTGGATTTAGACCCTGTTGTGCTTTTGTCTTTTAAAACGCATTTAAAACAGGTTGTGCTGTATGGGGTGACTGGGCTACTTTTTTTTTTTTTTTTTTTTAGGAGCCACTGATGTGAGATCTGTCTTAAAGAGTCATGAAGCAGCTTTAGTTTCACCAGAACAGCTGCTCTCTGTGGATGCCACTGTAAACTGTTGTATACTATGTACAGTTCCTGTAGCATTTCTTTTAAATTTAAAAATAATTGAGATTTTGATACTTACCTGTTTTTGACCATGCAGTGCTTTTTTTTCCTCTTGGTTCTTTTTCTTTAACGTTCAGTAATGTTGGATCGTAAAGTCACATTCTTTGAGAGCAAGCCGAATATTTAAATCCAATGAAGCGCATAGGTTTTTCTTCTGTTTTTGTCTGTTACTCATGTGATGTGACATGGATAGAGGAGGAATATCTGACATTTTCTTTTATTGGTTTTAATTTTGTGTAGTCTTTGTGAAACTTTATAGAGAAAAAAAAGTGCACTGAAATTGTCGGAATTGAGTCAAATTTATCGTAGGTTGGTATAGACAGAAAGATTACAAAAGTTAGAACCGAACAAAAAAAAAACTACTACTGTCTGTTAATGTTAACTGTGTTTTATACAGTACCTAAATTTTTGTTCACTTTGAACATTTTTACTTAACATTTCAAACCGTATTGTGAAGAGATGTAATTTTGAGTACTTGAGATGCATTAATAAAAATGGCCAATCGAAACATGTCACATCTAAGCATTTCTGTCCAATTAAACTTCTTAGTCATCTTATTTCTACTCCAAAAATTATTTTTTTGTATTTATTTGATGTAAAATCTTGGCAGTTGCCTGTCCTTTTGTGGTCTCCTGATGATTTCTGCTGCTCCTCTCCTCTTTACTAGCTTGTTGGCAATGAACAAACTCCTGTTCTTGTGAAGGTTTGAGGTATGTAACTGTTGCTGTTTGACCACAGAACCATGTCCTAAAAGAACAATAAAATTGTAGTATGGCATCTGTAACGTTTACATATAAATATAAGTCAGAATCCTAACCTCAGCATATTTAACACTGCAGTGAGCACAACATGTCACTAGAGGGAGGGTTAATAATAAACTGTATTTCAGGATTCTGGATTTTCCACTGTTTGACATCTTTTACTCACTTTTCTTGGCTTTCGCCAGATTTCAGTCTTATTTTGCCCAGAATTAGCTCTGTGTTGGAGCCTCCGCCATGGCCCATGATGTTGGTAACTCTTCTCCACCAGCTGCTCCAGGCCTCCTCCCCAGCCAAGTGCAAACGCACCGCCTGCAGCTTTCCCAGCACTGAATTCACTGCAATCAAAGATGAGTATGTCTTGTTGCCAGGATGTTCCAAAGACCTGTGGAAAATGGTGTCAAAGGTCCTTACACTATATTTACAATGTTTATGCAGTAGCCACATTGTTAGCAATACTAATAATACCGTTCATTTTCTTCCATGCCTCAGTTTTGTTTAATTATACTGAATTTTTTAAACCCTTTTAACCAAAAATGTGTTCTATGCAATTCTAGTGACTGAACACAGCACTGAAGTACAGTGAAGGGTCCATAATGGTACCAGTGTGAGATTTGTGCATTGTAACGCATTGTTGTATGGTTATAATTTGTGGCATTGAAAAAGTGCAGCATTGTTTTGAAAGCCATTTAAATGTATAAAGGGGTCTAAAATGTACCATGAAATAATTTCCCATACTAATACATGCTCACCATCATCCTGGACAACTGACACAAGCCAGATTTCTATGGATTTATTCTTGATGCCAAGTTATCATAATATTTAGATCAGCGGTAATGATCCTGTACCTAACATAGCACAGTGTGGCTTTTTTTGTCTGACAGGAAGATGTGATTTATTTGTTGTAGGGTTTGCATAACACTTTTATTTTTACCACATTTAAAAAAATGAAGGTATCTGAAGTACCATAGTCTATCAGATTGATCCAATCTATCTGTTTGTCTCTTAGATTTCTCAAAGGATTAAACTATTTCATCAAGCCAGGAGTCGCCACAGTAAATCATTCCCCTCCACCTAGTCTTTATATCCACATCCATATGCCTCCTCCTTGGCCTTACTCTTTGCCTTCTGTCTGCAGGTCCATGGCCAACATCCTTTTCACTTTTTCTCTTTTTTACATTTCCAAATAGTCTTAATCTGGTTTCTTAAAATTTGTCTAACATCTAACATGAGCCGTCCCTCTTATCTACTCCTCCCTTGTCAACTCCAACGAGAATCTCAACATCTTCATGTCTGCTATTATCCACTCTGGTGTAATTTTAAAATCCTACAACATAGCTGATCTTTCCTCTGTATCATACACCATCTCCTCAATTCTTCCAACATTAAAAGTCATGGCACAGTTAAACTCTATCTCGTGTTTGCTGTAAATATAAAATGACATTTAACTTGTAGCTCCCAAGTTTCATACGCTCTCCTAAAGCCACACAGAGGATAATACAAACAGACTGAATGAATTAGCAGCAGTGATCTAAAACTAGTCGGCAGAGAAGTACTACAATAGTGAAGCTGTTGATCTGACTTGAAGATCATGCCCTACATGACCATGAAAGACCTTAAGTGAGTCATTTTATATTTGTTTAATTTATGCCGTTAAATTCCATTAAGTGATCTAAAATGAACTTACAGTGTAATAGGGATATACTGGCTCGTTCCTTCACTTCCAATGAGCACTATAGAGACCGAGGCTTTAACCTGCTCCATCAGATTCATCACCAGCATCTTAATCTGGTAGTGATAGACTGCATGTGGGATTGAAAACAGAAAGACGAAAATGTCAAAAAAAATAAAATTTAAAGGCAGCTTGGTGGCTTTCAACATGAAGTTCAATTTCTGGGCAAGGGATCTTTCTGTGCAGAGTGTGCATGTTCTCCCTGCGTCTGTGAGAAATGTGAGAGAATCACAACTAATCAAGAAATTTAGGCTCAGTTTAAAATTGCATATTTCTATACTATATTATATGCTAACGTATATGCAGATGAACTAAAGTTTCCAAATGGCAAACTACTTTTGCCAAAATTTAAAACTACTTGTACAATATACTTCATCATTTCATCTTCTTTACCCGCTTATTCCCGAATCCGGGGTCACGGGGGTCTGCTGGAGCCTATCCCACTGCTGTGAAGCCATATGTGACATGACTGTCAAAGTGTCATTCATACTACCCGTAATCATATTATTGGAATGTAGGTGGGAAGTATATACCTACTTGTATACAGTTTTGGACAGAGCCCTGGAGCAAAATTAACACACAGGAAAAGTGGTAGTTCAGTGACAAAAGATGTTGGACAATTGAAATATAAGAGGTTTGACCCTGAGCAAGATCTTTAACCCCCAATTGCTCAGTTGTTTAAAAAGATAAGTCGCTCTGGATTTGCCAAATGAGGTAAATTTATTACACTGACCTTTGAATGGTGTTTCAGAACTTGTCTTTAGATAGAAGCCTTTGCTAATTCCTCCAATATACACTTTTCTAACATCATAGCCCAGAGTGTTACAGCGATCCTTTCTGCAGTCCAGACACAGGCCTTGGTCAAACGCTCGGTCATCACGACAGCGGTAAGCCATCATCTGTTGGTCTGTGTTCAGAAGCGAGTCAACAAAGAGATGGACCGCTCGCTGGTGAGCACATTTGATAGTCTTTGGTACACCTAATGAGGAAAGATACAGTTGAAATCTAAAAACATTGTTTTGCCCTGTCAAGACTCTGCTGCTGTAGGTATGTACTGTATGTATTCACTTTACAGTGATCTGCAGTACCTTCCAAACCGTACTGGTAAACATTGTTATATATGTCTGTCATATGACAGCCGGGCTGAAAGTAGCCTCCGTTTGGGTAAAAGTCGGCATGTCCGACAGGCTGCCGGATTCCCACCGCTAACCCAATGCTTGACTTCGCAAAGGTGTGAATGGCATCTACATACTTGGCATCATCAGGTGACAGCCTGTCAGAAGCAGGAGCTCCCTCAAAATTGGGGCCAGCAGGATCCAGTCCTGTCCAGAAGGAAATAGTTTCAGGTCTAAGTTAATTTTCCAGTTTGAACTGCTTTTATAAATAGTATTTTATTTTAGGTTACAGATACATTGATTTTTTTTATGAATGTAGTTCTATTGCTGCAAAACCAAGATATTTTTTCTTTTCCTTTTTATTACTATTTGAGAGAACATGAATTCTTGATCTTCTATTTTTTTTTTGCAAGTAGACCTCATTTAGTTGCATCCTTCAATCAGTAATTGTACTAATACACATCCAAAAAGATTTTCTGGCTTTAAAATGGCCTTTGTTATATACAGTTCTATGTTTCTTAAGAGACAAATCGAAAGTTTCTTTCATGGATATGGTGAGGATTGTGTGCTGTTAGTCCCCCCCCCCTCATTTTTTTCTTGAACTGTGTGGGAAAGTTGGGGGAGGTACTTTTTTTTTCATAAAGCCATTGTTGTCCTCTATAGTGTTAGAGAATGTTTAAAGAGGAGCATCTGGATCTGGAGGCCCTTTAAATCAACCTCAACTCAATTTATGGAGATCAAAGTGAAAAAGTAAGTAATTTAAAAAGGCTTTCAGGCTTAACTTCTATTTAGGCATGTTAATTTGTGAAGGAAATCTGTATATTCAGGGTGGTAATAAAAAAAATATTAGAAGGATTGGAATGCTATTTCTTATAAACACCAAGTCATAATGTGTTTTACATTATGTTCTCTCAGGAGTTGGTAAAATTTCCATTTGTGAATGTTCCTACCTGATACTTTAATCACACTGTTTTTTGTCATTTGTCATTTGATGCTTATTGTCTTTATTATATTATGCCTTAACAGTTAAACTATGGTTACTTACAATTTGCATTTAATCATAGATTCCTTATCTAAGAAGAAATTGGCTACCTGTTATACGTCCCAGCTTTTGGGCTTTTGCAAAATGGCTTCCTGCAAATCCAGCCGCATGTGCTCCTAAACTGTAACCAATGAGATGCACCTTATCCATGGACAGCTTGGCAGTCTCCTTTTAGAAAAAGATCATAAGCTTTGCTTGTAATTTATTCATTCATCTTCTATACCCACTTATTTTCTAAGTCAGGGTCACAGAGGTCTGCTGGATCCTATTCTAGCGCACATGGGGCGAGATGCAGGGGTACACCCTGGACAGGTCTTCAGTCCATCGCAGCTTCACACATAGATAAACAACCACACACACTCACACTCAGGGTTTAATTCTTCCACTTCACTATAACACAGCATGTGGTCCTCATGGAGCTCAGGGGCTTTGTGAACATAGGCATGGCAGGCTGGAACAGTGTTTGGGTCTCTAGTTTCAATAAAAATATAAAACCTGTAATGCTACAGTTTGCAGATGTTCTACACTATTATGTCCTTTCAGCAACAGGTTAAGAAAGCTTTTTCATGAGCGTGATGGTCAAATGTGTACATACATTTATCATAGTGTACGTTTAGGCTAAAATGTATCTTCTTTTAAATTTAAAATTTATTCTGTAATATCACTGTGACAAATAACAGCTTCCCCCTCGAAAAAGAACACAATACAGCAAAAACGTTCATTCATTCAATTATTCATCTTCTATACCCGTTTATTCCCAAACTCTGGGTCAGAGGGGTCTGCTTGAGCCTCTCCCAGCGAAGAGGGTACACCCTGGATAGGTCAACAGGCTATTGCAGGGCCAAACATAGACAAACAACCAAACACATTCATCACCAATCAACCTAATGTACATGTTTTTGAACTGTGAGAGGAATATGGAGTTCCCGGAGTTATCCCACGCAAGCACAGGAAGAACATACAAACTTAACCCAGAAACACCTGGGAGTTGGACCTGTGCTAACCACTATGGCCCCGTGCTGCCACAATGAACTTTTATTCATTTATCATTCATCTTCTATACCCGCCTATTCACGAACTCAGGGTCACAGGGTCTGTTGGAGCCTATCCCAGCGCTCATAGGGCGAAAGGCAGGGGGTACACCCTGGACAGGTCGCTGGTCCATCGCAGGGCCACACACACAACCCCACGCACTGACACTCCCTCTCATTGGCAATTTAGAATCACCAATCTTATGCAAATGTTTTTGGACTGTGGGAGCACCGGCAGGAAACCCATGCAAGTATGGGCCGAACATGCAAACTCTGCACAGAAAGACCTCATGCCCGGGATTTAAACCCAGTACCTTCTTGTTGTGAAGTGACCGTGCTAACCATTACACCACTGCGCCGCCCATCAAGAACTTGAATCATTAAGAAAACAGACATATTGAAATATAATGTAAATATAAATATTTAAAACATTTATATTAGCAGTTTTTAATTACTTCAGTATGACATTTAGTATAATATATTTTTCTTGAACTGTGTGGGAAAGTTGGGGGAGGTACTTTTTTTTTCATAAAGCCATTGTTGTCCTCTATAGTGTTAGAGAATGTTTAAAGAGGAGCAGGAAACCCATGCAAGTATGGGCCGAACATGCAAACTCTGCACAGAAAGACCTCATGCCCGGGATTTAAACCCAGTACCTTCTTGTTGTGAAGTGACCGTGCTAACCATTACACCACTGCGCCGCCCATCAAGAACTTGAATCATTAAGAAAACAGACATATTGAAATATAATGTAAATATAAATATTTAAAACATTTATATTAGCAGTTTTTAATTACTTCAGTATGACATTTAGTATAATATATTTATATTAGTGTTTTTTTATTTACTTCAGTATGACATTCAGTATCAGAGTTTCTTGTTTTTTGTGTACCTGAAGCCACATTAGGAGATTTGCCACATCCAAGCCCACCTGCCTGATGTTTTTAGCTGCAGTTGGATAGGGCTGAAAAGCCAGAGGTCTCCAGTCAATAATTAGCACATTCACTTGTTCCAGCCTGGTCTTGAGTGCTGAGGCTAGCTTGAACACCCATTCCTCCATTTTTCCATTCATCTACACAATGGGAGCAGGGGTCATGAAACGGTATAGATGATACACACTTCTCTGTCTTTCTTAGTATTAAACCCTCTACCTACAGAACATCTTTAAATAGCAATCCACTGCGTTATCTTTATATATTTAAACATTTAGTGAACATAAAGCCACACATACATAAACATCATCTCCAGAAGACATAAGGAGCAGAGCTGCTTATTTCAATGTATGCAAAAAAACAATGACAAAAGAGGCATTCAATTTAATTCAATGTAGTTCAATTGATTTTAATAAGTCACATAATAGTTGTTTATAATAGTTCCTCACCGTCCATCCATGTATAATGATGACTAGTGGGTTGCTTGTGTTGTAGTTGCAGGTGTTGAGAGTGTCTAAATGAAACGGCTTGATCATACAGGTATCTTCAAAAAGACTGCCATGTAAATGCATGTAAAAAGTCGATTTCACCAAAGGTGGTGCTTTCACTTTATTCTCCAGCTCAACAAGATCTAAAACAGAGTCAAATATAACATTTCCAGAGCTTTCAGTCTTTTAACAACATGTAATTTCCTCTTTGCTATAGCCTTCGGCTTTTTCCACAGCATATGTTAAAAACCATAGCATGTAACATGTCATTAAAGAGAAACAGCAGCCTTAAGATAGAAGGCACATGTGTTTAGCACTTTTAGTTTCTTTTTGTAGCAAAGAACATCCATTCTTGGTCCTTAACTATAACTGAACTATAGAATCAGGCATGTGTGACAGAAAGCTAAATAATTCACATACCTGTGGTATTCTCTAGAACATTTACTGCCTCAGTATGGATAAAGATGAAAAGACAGAAGATTCTATTTACAGCCTTCATCATTGCTCCAGTAACTTCAACGTCAATGTCATTCCCAAGAACTGAGTGGTGTTCAAACATCCACAGACCTGTCTTGACTAGTGGAGAGATTCAGGGAAGGAAGACAGACAAATATAGGTGGGGCGGTGTGGTGAGCCTTAGGCAGAAGAAAAGAGGATTATCATCTCTGATTGGCTAAATTTTTTGTAGCTGTGAGGAAAAAAAACACAAGTATTGTCTCTGTATCGAAGGAGAAAAAAAGGAGTGACAGACAATTGTTGTTTGCTTTGTGTGGATTACCAGCTGCACGACAAACCTGAAACGTTTTTTTGCTAGTATTCATTGTAACCTTTTATACAGACTCTAATAATAATTAATAATAATAATAATAATAATATAAATCTAATATAAATCTTGAATTAATTCTCAAAAAAACTTAACCTGCCACGTTTTCTTGCACAAGACAGCAAACAGTAAAGCACATTGTGGTATTTTGCGATGCACAGAGAAAAATAAATAGGGACTGGACTGGTTTTTTCCTTTGCTGTGTCTATTAGTGTGTGTGTCTGCCGTTACTTAGTAAGGACTGCCATCGTGTGTGTGTGTGTATGTGTGTGTATGTGTATGTGGCCCTGCGATAGATTGGCGACCTGTTCAGGGTGTAACCCTGCCTCTCGCCCTATGTGCGCTGAGATCCAGCAGACCCGAGTTCGGGAATAAGTGAGTATAGAAGATGAATGAATGAATACATGTAGATGATAAATGTAAGTTTAAATATAATCACAGGTTTAAGTATTTCATTTCGACATTAGCTGAAAATCTTTTACATATACTTGTATATGGTCTACAGGTTGTTTGATAAGGTTAAATGATTAACCAAATAATTCACATTCAAATTTGTGGTGTAATAGCTAATTTGTGATTTACTGTATATGTTTGATCAATAAAAACATCTGTACTATTTTTTTTTTTAATATTTCATTGTGGTTTACTCAGGATAACTTGTCCAAAACATGTATGTTAGTCAGTCTGATCTGTGTTTCTAATTTTACACTTAGAAGAGCTTGACTAGACTCCAACAGACCCCCATGACCCTAAATTTAGGGGTCTAGAAGATGAACGAATGAACAAATGATTAAATAATGTTTTAATGTGTAATTGTTTTTTCATCATAAAACACACCAATCTAAATACACAATTAAACAAATGAAGCGTTTCAAAATTCTAATACTGATTGAAATAATGATTAACTAAATTATTATTATGATTAACAAAACAGAAACATAGCTCACATGTGTCTTTAAATTTGTAGCGTAATCAAAATTCTAAAAAGAATTCTATTCAATGTTTAACATAAAATGTTGGAATAGACAAAACATTTGATAGTTTAAAAATCACAATAAAGTAGAAATACCCTTTTATTTATGGTCACTTTACTTGGGATTGATATTTTACTGAATACTTGTTTTCTGTACAGATGTTCGCAGATATCTGTTCATTAGCAGGCTGCCTACTTCAATCCTGTTTTCAGCCTGTTTCCTGACATCACATGTGATAATAGAGAGACTACATTGGCTAGCTGAAGCATATAATCATAATTTGCCCCAATCTGTAAGCATTTTCTTAAACTTTATAGCCAATTAGTATCTGCTCAGCCCATAGTTATCATATCATATTTGCTCCTCAGGCTGCTGTCCTCATCATCTTCGTCATCCTCCTCTTCTTCAGGTTTTTGCTGGGATTTCTCAGAGGGGTCAGGGTGGTGCAGCTCAATCAGGAGAAAGTACACTACAGCTCCACTGATGCCTCCTATCAAAGGCCCGAACACAGGGATCCACCACCAGTAATCTGCAGTGCTGATGGAAAAAAAGTTGTTAATTTTGTCCATTTTCCCTAGTTTATCTTAATTGTGGTGGTTGATAAAATTTGGGTTGTTATTTATTAGGTTTAATCTACTAATAGTTAATAGTTTTAAACTACTTTCATTCATCTTCTGTACCTGCTTATTCCCAAACTTTCCCGGGTCACGGGGGTCTGCTGGAGCCTATCCCAGCGCACATTGGGCGAAAGGCAGGGTTACACCCTGAACAGATCGCCAGTCTATCGCAGGGCCACACACACACACAACCACACTCACATTTACTCCTATGGGCAATT
>JAOTQW010000008.1:9255645-9271791 GCA_026260075.1 Sisor rabdophorus
GCACATGTTTTTGGACTGTGGGAGGAAACTGGAGTACCCGGAGAACATGCAAACTCTGCACAAAAAGACGGGATTCGAACCCAGCTTAATTATATGTAAGTTTAAGTTTCAAAAAGTATGCAAATGTAATAAAAATATTTTACATTGAAAATATATAAAACTATTATTGCATTTACAGCATTTGGCAGATACCCTTATACAGAGTGACTTACAACTGAGCAATGGGGGGAGCCCACAGTGGTGGCAAGGTGGTGCTGGGAACCCCGGTCTTTCTGGTATTTGTCCAACACCTTAACCACTAGGCCACTCTTTCCCATTTGTTGCTTTAAATTCATTCATCTTCTATAACCACTCTTCCCTAGCTTGTGGTCACAGGTTGCCAGTCACATTTACTTCTTTGGGTAATTTAGAGTCACTGATCAACCTAATGTACATGTTTTTGGACAGTGGGAGGAAACCGGAGTACCCAGAGAAAACTCACGCATGCGCAAGAAAAACATGCAATCTCCACACAGAAAGAACCAGGAATCAAACCCACAACCTTCTTGCTTCTCGTGAATGTGCTAACCACTACACCATCACGCGGCCCCTGTTGCTTTAAATATTAGTACTATTTTTGGAAATATATGTATATTTATGTCATATAAATTCTCCTCTGATCCATTTTGCACCTGCTTTAAGCTTTGATTTGACTCCTGTTTTTTACTATATATCTTCTTTATAAACGCCTATATCTCCTCTCCTTCTTCTGGTAACTATTTCCTGCTGAGTAGTAATTAATGACACATGCATCGCCTGGAAAACGGCCCTCTATGATTAGAACCACCCTCGCGTAACAGATGATTCCTCTGGTCACATTTATATAGACATCTGACCAAAAAAAGCACAAAACTGCAGTTGATTGAATCTGGAAAAGGCTGTGATGATTGGCTGGATTAAAGAAGCCTGCGTCTACCGACAGAGCTCAACATATGGTGCAGGATCAACCCAATTGCAACCAGTCTTCAGTAATTGACCCATTAACACCACATGGCCTGACATTTCTGCCTTTTTGAGGCAAGGATGCAAGCTTTGTGCCTATCGCAGCAGCCAAAAAATCCTGAACCTAAATTTTCATTCGATATTAGTACTTTAGAGCCCTGAAGCTAAACAAGCATATGTGGGTGCCAGTGCAAATAGGTGGCACTGTGCAAGAAATGCTTTTCAAAACACAAATTAAATTCTTGTGGCATAAAATGCCTGGATTCAATAAAATATTTTATTTTTATTTTGCTTACTGACAAGCAGGTACAAAAATTTTGGTTTAAAGTGAGATCAACCTGTTATATATGCAACTCATTTTTTTCCTTTGCTCTGTGTCATTCATGCCCGTCTGGAGGCACTTACCATGTGTGCAGATCAAAGAAGGGGGCTGTGTGCTTTCGTGGGATGGCAAGCACTGAGAGAAACATCTGCCAGAGTTCAGCCACATACCAACCAGGGCATTTCAAGTCATACAGCTGTACCTGTGCTTTCAATACCCAAATATTTTGAGATTTATCTTTGCCATGTGAGCAAATAAACCCACAATAACCTTTGACCAAACCAAGCAGAGCAGCTCTCAGACTTTTAAATTTAAGTAACATGTCAGATAAATGCTGCTCTTTGACAACAAGGCTGTCTATTCAAAGCAAATGAACAGCATACAGCACACTTCCTGGTCATTTGTGATTTGTTCTAAGAAAAATAATGTACAATCAAACACTGACATAAAAATAAAATAACACAGAAATAGACATGCATGCAAATTTGCTGACTGAAGAATATAACCATGTTATAACTTTTCAAATGAAACACATCTTCATTAAACTCCATCTGCACCAAAAATGGTTACAACTTACCACTTTTCCGTTGCTATAGTTAAACCTAAATGAGTTGTTGGCTGACCCTGGGCCAGAAAATGCACAAAACATTACAACCTCGACAGTTTTAGCTCAACTCAAATTTTCTTAATTCCTTAGGTGTCCTGAAGCTGTCTTCTCACACACATGCATACAGGTGCACATTCAGCCCTGTGGTTCTCTCTTTTAGATGTCCCAGTCTGACTTCAAACTTACTCCCACGCCACTAATGCAAACCAAGACTATACCACTTGTGAGACCCTGCATGGGGGTGGATAGTGTCGCACCGGAAGAAACCATGTTAGACAGTAAGTAAGAGCATTACCCTGTAATAGTAAATTAAGAATCATTTATTAAGCTTTTAATTGCATGTAACATAATTGTGTAAAAAAAATAGATATTAAAAGACATATGTGGAGAAGATGATACAAGATATTAGAAATTTGGGGGCACAAAGATTTAACAAACACCTTTTGAAAAAAATAAATATTAAATTTACTTTTGGCATACACAGAATTGTGTAGAACTGTAAAGAATACCCCGAAAATATCATCTCTGTTATTACAGCTTTATGTGCTGCCCTGTTTCCTCTCCTGACCTACTTAATCTGTAGACGCCTAACACAGACAGCGTCAGGGAAGTTATTTATATACTTGCACTTTACACTGTCTGGATCTTCCTAATGTTTTTTGTTTGAGGTTGTATTTAACCAAGACTTAATCCCTGATTTACTGTCTGCTGACCTGTCTCTGGGTGAATTGGTGACCTAAGTAAGCAAGTATGGATAGAAAAGATGCTCACAATGACAAATGCTGTTAAATGCTGCAATGAAAGCTACAGTATGCATCAGTTACACTAAATTACAGTTTTAGGCTTTTGCTGAAATGAAACTAAAAAAATCTAATTTAAACTAGCATAACATGTTAGATTTAGTAAAGGTTAACAAACAAACACTAATGCAATTTATATTATGTAAGCAAAAGGTTTAAAAATTTTAGGGTTCTGAAAACAGTGTAGGCTGCAAATCCTTTAGAAACAGCAATTCTTTAAATCACCTTGAGAGTCTTAATGTAAACCTAATAAAACCAGCATCTTAAAAAACAATACAAACCGAATAATTCTTTGTAATACAGTATTTGCCCTATTTACTTCTTACCAACAGAGATGATACTTGACTGTTAACGCATACAATTTTAAGAAAATTCATGCTTAGATATGCCATTGCTATATAAAGACAGTAAATGCTACGGGATAATAAGAAACCTGCACCATGCCTTTTACGTAACATATTTATTTATCCATAATAACTTCCTGATGAGGATACTAAGGTTTATTGATATTTTAAATATTTTAAGAAACAGAACTGATTAGTACAAACAAAAAGTAATCTAAACTAAATAACACTGCATCCAGGATTATTAACAATCATTTAGTTACATCTATTGCAGACACACTTATCCAAAGCGATTTATATTGTTACATCTACCCGCCTATGTTCCTACGCCATATATAGATATTTATTTATACATCTTCTATACCCGCTTATTCCCGAGCTAGGGCTCACAGGGGTCTGCTGGAGCCTATCCCAGCGCACATATTGTGAGACGCCTGGACAGGTCGCCAGTCCATCGCAGGGCCACACACACACAACCACACGCACTCACACTCACTCCTATAGGCAATTTAGAGTCACCAATCAATCTAATGCAGATGTTTTTAGACTGTGGGAGGAAAACCGTAGTACCCGGAGGAAACCCATGCAAACGCAACCCTGAGGCGTTCGTGCTAACCACTTTGCCACCGCGCCGCCCTATGTATTATAGATATTATAGACCATAAAAGATAATCCCCATATGAAGCTTTTCCAAAACTATTGCCACAAAGTTGGACACATATCACTGGAAAATGTGTGCACATTGTAGCATTACAGTTTTACTTTAATAAAACTGAAACAAATAGTGCAAGACAAACAGTGTAAATAATAATTACTCCTGATAGTGAAAATATAAAATAAATCAACGAAACACTCTGTACAAGTACATTAAAACAGTGCAAACCAGATTATAATTGATGATGTGCAGACTGAGAAAAATGTGCAAGTAATTAATAGCAGAAATGATTATTGTGCAAAACAGCATTAAAGCTTAAACATTATATATTTTTGTTTACACTGTAAACATCAATGTATATTGAGAGTGTGGGTCTTAACTTGAGGTAGACAAGGTTAGACAAGATCTGAATAAAAAATTTTAGATTGAACAAGCCCTCAACTCGACTGAACAACTTTGGGGTAAGGTGCAACATTCATTCATTCATCTTCTATATGCTATATTCCGCTTATTCACGAAACTCGGGGTCACGGGGGTCTGCTGGAGCCAATCTCAGTGCACATCAGTGGACACGCCGTTAATCCATTGCAGGGCCACACACACATAACCCCACACTCACTCCTATGGGCAATTTAGAGTCACCAATTAACCTAATGTACACTTTTTTGGACTGTTGTGCCTGGAAGAAAATCACACAAGCACAGGGAGAACATTCATAAATCGAAACATTACACTCAAAAATGTTGTGGAAAGCCTAAAAGCCTAAAGCCTGTTAAGGGGCTGACTTGTTGACTGGAAACCAGGAAAAGAGGTGGGCTTAAGCCCCACTACTGCTCAGGAAGACCACAGACAAGTTCGCCACTTTTAATCCTTTCTGTTCCAGGGATGCTGTAGCCCTGACCCCTTTCAAGGTGGGATATGTGAAGAAAAATATTTCACTCTATGTTGTACGGTGTATAATCATGTATTTGACAATATAATTTGGTTAAAAAATGAAAGGATACTAAATGGCTGTAACAGTTTAGAATTTGTAATTTATGTGCAGATTTATTCATGACTACAAAGCAACATACTAAACAGTAGTAAAAGTGATTGTTTCCCACACTATCATACCTGTATTTAATGAGAGCATTTGAGAATCATGTTGCCCCCTAGCGGACATTCAGAGCATCACAACAACAACCACACTAACTCCAGATTAGTCATTCACGTAGCAGTTTAGTCTTGTCTTGTTATAAATAAGTACTTGTATATTACTGTACGCTCCTTATAAAATAATGTGGCACGGAAATCTTTCACTGGAGCGACTGCAATATAATTGAGCAACTCGCATTCAGTGGCAGAATGATGTAATACACACATGCAAAATTATCAGTCGAATAACAAAAGAATAATTATGATGCCATTTTGTAGCCTGTAACAGGTTCATGCTGTATAATTTGCCTCGGTGGCAAACAAGAAATACAAGGGATGAGTATTATTGTATTATTGAAAGGTGACCTATTTTGGACACAATGTCGGGGAGGAAATTATTATTTACTTTAGTACATTGTCAGAATCGTGTGCTGTCTGTTTGTTTCCATTTGCATGCATTTTATTCGGTGGGAGAAAATCCAAGAATTATAATAAAGAAAAAATAGTATAAAAAAATATTTTTGTCAACATGCTTTCCACCAAAAATGCCCTTAATCGCGCAGTACGCATGCGCCCCCTCTGGCTGGTTCGCAGCAGCACTGTCCGTGGCGGCAGCCGCCGTGCTGTTGTGCTGCATTGGAGTCGTTGCTATTTTTCGCCCCTCATTGTGTTCGCTCGTCTCCGCTTCCTCGTTTGCAACCAGACCAAGCATCGGATCATGAAACGCTGCTTCCGTGAAAGAACAACCTGATTTCACTCGATCCACGGACGTTATGCGCACGCGGGGTGCTGCTCGTCTCTTTCGCTAAGGTCTCCGATGAGGCCTACATGTTAAAGCTCGCACCCTTCCTCCTCCTTCACCGCCTCCTCCTCCTCCCTGCAACGATTTCACCGTGATGGCCGATGATAAACAACAGCAAGCTGGTCAGCTGCAGCAGGGTGTTCTGTCCGGACCGGCGTGTCTCCCTAGCGCGCTTTCAGGGCTGCAGGGCACCGAGGCCACCGCGCTGCACTACGACAAGATCAAGAACTCGATCTGGTGAGAGACCGCGTCTGTTTTCTCTGGCCTTATTTTATAGCTACACTTAGCTGGATTAGCGCGCTAGCTTCTGCCAAAGCATGTTGACAGATTTTGCGCGCTAGCATCAACACCCCCCCCCCTCCACACCCCTACTAAGAAAATCTAGTATTTCAATCATCTTGTAGCTTTGCAGCTTTTACTAGCTAATAGCCGTGTGTCAAAGCGGTTCGAACAGGGACAAGCTGTTGACCCATATTAAAATAACACACACACCGCGCGCGCACACACACATTATTGTTGTATATTATCTAGACAACAAATCTGCTTCGATCCTGTAATGATTATATTGGGCATACAGGTGTGTTTATCTAGAATAATCAGTTGAACTGAACGCGATGGGGCTGGAAGTGTAACACACACACACACACACACACACTACACTGTAAGTACATACTCAGACCTCGATAACGGGCATCTTTTTTCTATCTGTCTTTAGTATTATCGCGTCAATAAAATCAACTGTTTTTATATGCACATACATTATTTGGCCAAAAGTATACAGGCACCTGAACATCTGCATGCAAGACTGTCCATTTTTCCAAGCACTGCCTATTTTAATAAAAGGGTTGTGGTAGCTTACCTTAACATTTAAGGTATTTGGCAGACATAAGTCTTATCTACAATAATTTATTTTTCTAATACAACTGATGGTTGAGGGCTTTGCTTCAGTGCTATGAATGATGATGCTATGAATTAAGCCCCCCCTCTCCCCCATCTTCACTTAGCCTCCTCCTTAGCGCAGCTTAGTGGTTACTGTATTAGGCTGTAGACTTGAGCGCAACATCAAGCTACCACTGCTGAATTCCTGTATCCTAACCCCCGCATTTGTGCTCCATAAGGGTGTCTGGGTGCTAGAAATGTACGTGTAAGTAAGATTTTATTGTGCAAGCCATCCATGCCAACCTTTTATTTCAATGCGAGAGAGAAAAATATTGATGCCCTGAACGGATCCCTTGCCTCCACCCTATGAGATGAAATTGAACACCAACTGTGCCCCAGATTTCCTAAACTTCTGTCTGTCAGATGTCTTGGTAGCTGAATAAACACAAAGCCCCACAATCACACTTTAGCATCTTTTAATCATCAAGTTTATTAATGGTTTAGTAAAGTAAATTGTGTATGATGTTTAGCCAGGGTTCTCAGCCCAAAAAAAAATAATACATATATGGACCCTCTGAGGGACTTCCTGCGAAACAGTAAATGAGTGTGACAGTTGTTATTGATTTTGGTAACAATATCATATTGTATTGTAAATTGATTCGTTTATCAAAAGTGAATTCAGTATCCCAAAACATCAATGCACTACTATAATTTCTCTTTGATTTATTTTTCATTTTGTTTCTTTTTTTGTTTTTTAGCAAATCTGTACAATCAAAAGTGGACAGCATTTTGGTAAGTAACTGCTATTATTTTGACATCTGATCTTGTCATGCACTGGTCAGGTAAATTATAGGTCACCAAGATGACTGAAAATCTGTAGTCACCTTACTATCGGATCCATATATAGTTCCTCTCCAAAATGTTGCTACAAAGTTGGAAGCGCACACTTGTCTAGAATGTCTTTGTATGTTGTAGCATTAAATTATCCCTTCACTGAAACTTAAAAACCTAAACACTGTTTCAGCATGACGATGGCAATGTGCACAAAGTTCAGATAAAACATGATGTTTTAGAATTGGAGTTGCGTACTTGCGTACCTCTACCCACTCCACTTCTCATTAACTGGTTTAGATGTGTTCAGTCTAGGGTTGTGCGATTCAGCGAAAATATAAAATTGTGATTTTTTTTCTGATGGATAATGAGATTGCAGTTATGATTTAACTGCAATGTCCTTTTAATTCATATTTATAGTTTTTTTATTCCTGTAGTCTAACAGATGCAGTGTGTCTAAGCTGCTATTTTGCATTTTGTGTGTCCAAAATGCATGTTGTTATTCATTCATTTATTTATTTATTTAAATTCCTTTTTTTTTTTTTAGTGTCTGTAACATTGAGTCCAAAATATTTGTTCTTTTTTTTGTTTTTGTTGGTTTTTTAAGGGTGGGCGTTACATGCATGTGGCAGTGCATAAGGCATCCAATTATTTGCTTGGGGACTTTTCATATCGCATTCACATGGCAGCATTTTGCTAATAGCTAATTATTCAGCCAATCCGAGGGTTGGAAGAAGAAATACTAAATCACACAGTAAAGTTACTTCTGAAATGCAATCTTTCAGCTTCTTACTGACAGAACCCAACTTTCTTTATTTGTGTTTATTCCCACCACCATTTCACCCAATAAAATAATGTGATTGAGGAAGTAGAAATCAAAAGCCAAATTATAAATATATAGTTTGGCTTTTTTACCAGTTTTAGTGTTTGCTAAAAAAGCTGACTACAGTAGGGTTTGTACGGTTTGTGCACTGATAGAAATTATCTATATGAAATAATGACATGTAGACAAATTTTAATGGTAGGCTGATTCCAATAGTGAGATGCAGATTAACAAATACAACCTGGACAACGATTGCAAAAAAAAAGTTTTGAATCAATTTGCAAGACTTCAGATGTATGGAGCTTCAGACCTAGAAGGAATTAACAGGGTGTTTTTGTTTCTTCTATAATTGCATGACTGTTGTCACCCACTCTACAAGCTGCTTGGTAACAGTCATGTAGCCTTAGATAAGGAGCACTCCCTTATCTAATGTAATCTTCTAATCTCAACAGGTTACCTGTATAAAAGACATCTGGGAGTTTTTTGTAATGTGTTTTATGAATGTTTCAGTTGTTATTTAGTTTCTCACTGGTAAAATAAAATTATAGACTGATCATAAAACCAGCAGGAAATCAAATATTTTCCCCTCACTTATGCATGACTTATACCACTAAGTCCTGCTTTTTTATTTGTGTGTTGAAAATTGATTGGAAATAAATGATAAAATAAGCAGTTACAGGTGAAATGTGGGCTGCAGAATATATAGTTATTAATCCAATTTAGTTCCCTTTTGGTAAAATGATAAACCCTTCACTTAGTCCTCCAGCTACTTATTTTGGACTTATAAAAATCACATTTTATTTGAATCTCTGCCAAGCCACTAATGCAGACACTTTTTTACTATAGCCTTCAGTTTTGTGAAAGTAAAACCTCTGTGTGTTTTACATTTGATAATACACTTGGCTTCTCCTTTTATTTTAATATAATGAAGCATGTTTTAAGTGTTATTTTTCTGGCGTGTCAATTGTAGGCCTGCTGTAAAACACATTGACTTTTTTTTGCCAGACTGACATACAAAAGTGCTTTGATTCACATCACTGAGCAGCTCAGAACTCATAAGATTGCAAATAAGTGTAACAACCCAGAATAACTGTTGAAATCAACTTAGAAAATGCAGCATATATTCCTTTTTTGGGTCTGTGTTAAATGTCAAGTGGTGGGTATTTAAGAAAAATTTGGGTCATCAATTGTCTCTTGAAGATAGCCATGGACTGGGATGGGAAGTTCATACTATCATCTTGGTGCCAGAACAAAGAAAATTCTAAATGAAAACCATTCTCATGACCTAGAATATAGTGGAACTAGTCAAGTGGTACTAGTAGCTTGTTTGCAAATTCTGAAAGACCAGAGGTAGACCTGTGATTATTTGTGATTATTACTTCAAATTGTTGGATTACGTCAGTACAATTCTTGGCTGTGCAGCGCCACAATTGGCCCCTTTGATAGGGGGAGGTGGGAGGTGAATCTCTGCTAAAGCCTTCTGACCCGATTCCCATAGTTAGAGACTTAATATTTTTAATGAATGTGACTTTTTTTTTTTACAACAACAGTTTGGTCGCACAGGTGTCTTAGATTGTTGAGTAATATTCAAGCCCATTTACTGAAATATTGCTGCACACCCTACCTTATATACCGTGTAGCATGTCCTTGTTGCTTATTTGCATATGTGCAACAATGGACTAGTCAGTTGCACTAATCTATAGAAACACTTGTGGAGATTTTCCAATCCAAGTGCCGCAATGTCTTGTTCTTGATCTTGGGAAACAAACCAAGGTTATAAGGTAACCAAAGATGTTTTTTTTATTTACACTACAAATTACTTTGTATAAGCACTGAATGCCACCCTGGTTAAAACATCATAAGTCATGACAACTAATTTCTATAATAAAATTGTAACATTAACTAATTGTTTTAGCTTTTTCGTTGTTATTAATACAAAATGCCTAATTTTTTTAACCCTAGTTCTCACTTTAATAAAATTTACTTAATTTTGTTACAACTTGCCCACACATCTAGAATTATGCAGTAAAATATAGACATGTCTTTCTTTAAACCTCCTCGTTCAAGTGAATCCATAAAAACCCACTACTGACACAATATGTAATCAATATGTAGTATGTTTCGACCAGGCAAGTCAATTGTTTTATATTTTTGTATTTACTACTCATTGGTTAATAATTCTTAATCCATTCATGAGCAGCGGTTTCCCCTAGCAACATACAGACAAATAGAATAAGAAGAGCTAGGATGAATTCATTCACACAGGCCAATCAAAGGGAGTTGAGGCGGCGCCTCTACTGAAAAGCCATGTTTGACATGCGTCCTTGCTGTAAGGGTTTACATGGCAACCAGTACACAGCAGCTCAGGAGTTGTTTGTGTTGGGTACAGCATTTTTGGTCCTCTACTGCCTGACGTCTGCTTTCTTTTTTGTAAATATTGTAATAAGTAATACTATTTATAAATGTTTAAAACTGCATTAGAAAAAAAAACTTATTGTAAAATGAATCTGTAGAATCAACATATCAGTAAAAAGATTTTCAAGAGGTCAGCGGGGTGAAAATAGTTTTTTTACAGATTGTATTTTTTCAATTATACTGATTCAAAGCTTTAAATTAAATTGTATACAGGATAAATAATGTCTGTTTGCAGCCATAGAGGAGATGCACCATACTCTGACTTGCCTTAGACACCTAGCCCAACTGAAGGTCAAAAAATGGACTAATATGTAGGCAGTGGCATAGTGGTTAGCAGTTTGCCTCACAGTAAGGCCTGGTCTGGTTCGATTTCTGAGCAAGGGGTCTTTCTGTGCAGAGTTTGCATGTTCTCCCTGTGATTGCGTGGGTTTCTGCGGGGGGGGGGGGGCAGATGTCTTGATGTTATTGTATATGATTTTTCTTAAAGTTTAGCTAAAAATATTTTGTATTACTCTATTTTGTCTTGCAGCAAGATGTTGAGAAGTTTACAGACATTGAAAAACTCTACCTCTACCTTAAGTTGCCTTCTGGGCCCAGCAGCGGTAACGACAAAAGGTATGTTATACAGGGTTATTGTGCAGTTTTTGTACTTTTCTTTCATCTTTCCCCTTTTCCTTTCAGTTTTAATTCTGTTCATTGTCTGTGATTTTTCACATAACACTGGCTTTACCATTGCTGTTTGTGCTTTTCATATATGTGCAAATATAGTCAAAATACCATACTTCATAAATCTTTTGATATTATTTCTGTGCTTTCCTGTGGTTTCTATTCTTTTTCCATTACTGTATGAATCTTCATAAACTTCTCATGCCACTAAAAACAATATTTTGCAAATTTTTTCACACTGCAATACCCAGCATCCTGTGTTTTGTCATTTGTTTCCCCATATCTATTCATCACTGCAATTCCTAATTCTCACCATGATGTCCAATAGGACTGAAAATCAGAGGGGGTCTACAAGTCCTGCAACCTGGTACAAACATTTTACAACTCTATTTATGTCAGAAACCTTTTTAGAAAATGCTTGTCTTGTCAAGAGATATAAATGAGACCTACAAGCAGAGACAACATCTGTAATGCTTGATTCTGGGAGAAATAATAGTTTCTCCTTATTCTCTTCTAGTGACCAGAATTCCATGTCATCCAGTCGGACCCAACAGATGTATGCATTCAACTGGATTCGGAATCACTTAGAGGAACATCCGGAGACCTCACTGCCAAAACAAGAGGTGTATGATGAGTACAAGTAAGTGATGTTAATTGCCTTCTGTTATAAAAACGCTCCATGCGGGCTTATAGAAAGTGAGCATGTTTTGAATAAACGGCGGTAGTTTATCAGGGCATGAAACCTCCCCCAACTGCTTAATTTGGCCGTTTGGACCCTATTATTTTGGATAATGTAGCTGATTCAAATTCAATTCTGTTTCCTTCACTTTGTGGTTTTCATGAAACTTAAGTTGGCTTTGCTCACTCAAGATTTTGTTGGTGGAAAAACAATAATTTAAGTTTTTTTTCTAAATTTAAGTGTAGTTAATATATTTTTATTTGCTTTACAGGAGTTATTGTGACAATCTTGGCTACCATCCTCTAAGTGCTGCAGATTTCGGAAAGATCATGAAAAATGTTTTTCCTAACATGAAAGCACGCCGCCTTGGAATGCGAGGGAAATCAAAATATCCTTTTTAAGTCTTAAAAGTTGGAAAAGTGTTTTTGCCTCATGTTTATACACTATATGGACAAAATTAATCGCTCACCCGCCTTGACTCACATATAGACTTAAGTGACATCCCATTCCTAATCTAAAGGTTTCAATATGTCGTCGGTCCACCCTTTGTGGCTTTACCAGCTATAAAGTTGCAGCTACAACTTTTCTGGGAAGGCTGTACACAGAGTTTAGGAGTGTGTTTATGGAAATTTTTGACCGTTCTTCAAGAAGCACATCAGTGACGTCACACTAATTTTGGATAAGAAGGTTTGGCTTTCAGTCTCTGCTCTATACAGCCCAAAGGTGTATTATTAGATTGAGATCAGGATTTTGTGCAGGCCATTTAAGCTCATCCACACCAGACATGTCATCCATGTCTTTATGGGCTTTGCTTTGTGCACTAGTGCACAGCCATGTTGGGAGAGGAAGGAGCCAGCTACATACTGTTCCCACAAATTTGGGAACATGGAATTGTCCAAAATGTCTAAAGCATTCAGAGTTCCTTTTACTGGAACTAAGGGTTCAAGCCCAGATCCTGAAAAAATAACCCCACACCTTATTCCCCCACCATCACCAAACTTTACCGTTCTCCTGGCATACATCAAACCCACTCTCATCCATTAGATTTCCAGGTGAAAAAGCGACACTCCAGAGAATGCGTCTCTGATGCTCTAGTGTCCAGTGGCATCTGATGCTTTGCATTGCCTTTGGTGATGTATGGCTTGAATGCAAATGCTGGGCCAGGAAAACTTCCATAAAGCTCTTTGTGCACTGATCTTGACCAAAACTGAAGGCCACATGAAGTTTGGAGGTCTGTAGCGGTTGACTTTACAGAAAGTTTGTGACCTCTTGGCACTATGTACCTCAGCATTCGCTGACCCTGCTTGGTCAGTTTACGTGGCCTAGCACTTCATGGCTGAATTGTTGTCGTTCCCAAACACTTCCACAATTTTATAATATAGCTGACAATTGACTGTGAAATATTTATAATCAAAAAAAAATTACGACCAGATTTGTTACACAGGTAGCATCATATCACAGTTCCATGCCAAAATTCAATGAGCTCCTGAGAGCAACCCATTCCTGAAATATAAACTTGTGGCCATGGAAGTTATCGGAACCCTGTATTCCTATTATTTGGATGGGTGAGCGAATACTTTTGGAAATTTGTAAAATATTTGTGAAACATATACTTCTGGCCATGGAAGTTATCGGAACCCTGTATTCCTATTATTTGGATGGGTGAGCAAATACTTTTGGGAATATAGTGTATCTAGTTACAGATCTGTTTAGTGGTATTTACGCCAAAACAATTTTGTTATGGCACATAACAGCTTCTCACATACTGTTATAGTGGACTGAGGAAAAAAGCTTTTGTGCACATGCCATCTCTGCCCAACCTGGACTTGCATAAATCTGGAGATGGGGTAAGTGTTTATCATATTCTGAAAAGAAAGCATGGTAAGAGAACTTGTAGGCCGCGTTTACAAAGTAGGTTTGGTGCTCAATTTAGATTCTTTAATTAAATATAAAATAAATTTTAATGACCAACTTACATCTTCTTTTAATACTGACCTGTGTCTAATATCACTATTCACACAGCAAATCAAACCTAAAGAAATGTACCGCCTGAAAAAGTTAATTAAAATAAGGCAATAATCCGTGGATGCGATGGATAAAGACAAATAAATAGTTTTTTTGTAATTTCAGTTTCAGTATTTTATACTGTAGTAATGTCATTAGGCAGATAAAAAGTCCTTATTGCAGCTTGGACAAATATAGCATTATTTATTATTTCACATTAACTCTGTTTATCATTTATTCATTTATCTTCTATACCCGCTTATTCCCTAACTCTGGTTCATTGGGATCTGCTAGAGCACACATAGGGAAAAAGGAAAGGGACAGTTTGCTAGTCTCTTGCAGGGCCACACGTAGACAAACAACCACATACACTCACTCATACGGGCAATATAGAATCACCAATCAACATGTACATGTTTTGGGACTCTGTTCTGGTTTAGGATGCCATCAGGTTACTCAGCCAATAAGTATTTAGGTTGGCCTAAAACTGCTGCAGTGCTCACATTTACCTTTCTCAGTTTTTTTGTTCTGGTTCAAGTCTTACATAGACATTTTCATTTCAGTCACTCAATGTCTGCTCCACTCATGCGTTATCGCAAGCTTATGTCATGTTAACGGCCAATAATCCAGCTAAATAGAGCATATATGAAAAACTAAACAGTTAATTACTATATTATATGTATCTATAGATAATAAAATATTCTGGAGTGTTAATAATGTACTAATTTGCCTATAGAGTGAGAAGGAAGTGCAAAGAGAGTAAGAAATTGATGTGCTTTTTTTCTTGCTAACATGATTGTGGGTCATATCCGATATAAAAAAATTGAGTCACTTAATTCATAATAAAGTTATTGCAGTTATTTTCATTTATTTAGTTAATCATCTTTCTATAACTGCTTATTTACTAACTTGGGGTCTGGGAGGTTTACTGGAGCATATTTGGGAAGGGGTGGCCTAGTTGTTGGGTACTGGACTGATACCAGAAAGACCGGCGTTCGATTTCCAGTACCACCAAGCCACCACGGCTTGGGGAGGAAACTCGCGCAAGCGCGGGAAGAACATGCAAAATCTGCACAGAGAGACCTTGTGCCCAGGATTTGAACCCAGGACCTTCTTGTTATAAGGCGAGCGTGCTTACCACTACGCCGATGCACTGCCCTTAATTATAACCTTTAATTTTAAATAAAAAAGGAGCACAATTAATAGATTTTACAGCACAAAGAAAGCACAAATAATGAAGACTTTTGTCATGTTTCCATTGGATAGGGGGCACTGTTAATTTAATGTACTTTATTTATTTATTACATTTTGCATTGTTAAAAAAAACAACCACTAAACGTAATAATGCTGCCAACATTAAAAAATGGTTTCTGTTTTCCCCAGTGTGAGCTTTTGGAGCCGATGAGTCAGTCTCCCAGTGCTGAGGATGAGATGCGTTCAGCAGCCTGTGGTCTAGTGTGTGAATGGGCACAGAAAGTTTTGAGCCGTCAGTTTGACAGTGTGGAGGATTTGGCACGCTTCTTACTTAACAGCCACTACATTGGCACCAAGTCTATGGCTGCACTAACTGTTATGACTGGAACCCAAACAGGCAAGAACTAGTCATACTGCTACATTTTTATGCATTTTTAAATCATGATAAATTGTCAGATATTTTATATACATCTGAATCTTCGTAGGTGTTAAAACACCCACCCCAGCCTCTGCGTTTGTGCCAACCGGTGACACAAGCTCCTTTCAGCCCCAAATGAAAACTCTCCCATCACCATCTGTTGACACCAAGCAGCAGTTACAGCGAAAGATCCAGAAGAAACAGCAAGAACTAAAACGTACTTCTCCATTGCCAGCGGATTCCCAAGCCAGAAGAGCTGAGGCAGGCACACCAGGTCCTGGGTCTAGTATCACCTCTGGAAGTCCAGCTTTGTTGTCTTCACAGCCTGCAATAGGTATTGTGGTGGCTGCTGTACCAAGCCCTATCACGGTAATTTTTCGTTCTGATACTGTATTGATGTGTATTTGTTTTATATGTTTCATTCATTCATCTTCTTTACCCGCTTATTCCTGAGCCTATCCCAGCCCAGAGGCGAGAGGCAGGGTGTACCCTGGACAGGTCGCCAGTCCATTGCAGAGCCACACACACAAAACCATACACATTCACTCCTATGGGCAATTTAGAGTCACCAATCAACCTAATGGACATGTTT
>JAOTQW010000008.1:9328143-9339810 GCA_026260075.1 Sisor rabdophorus
TGACCCCGGATTCGGGAATAAGCAGGTAAAGAAGATGAATGAATGAATGAATGAAGTACTTCTGATTTGACAGCTGAACTATAGCTTATCAAAAGCTTATCTGTATATTATTTATGATCTAAACGACAAGTTGCAATGTTTGTACAAACATAATTTGTTCATTTGGGCTAAAGCAGTGTGATTCACCTGTGTCCAGTCCCAACTTCAGTTCTTTGATTTTATTGGTTGAACCAGACTTCCTGTAGATGCCCTCGGTGTACAGACCATGCATTTCGATGTAGTTAATGAGCTTCTCCACCACCAGAGGTACAGCCCGGTCATCGCTGGTTAACTGAGACAACTCCACACCAAACTGCCGTGAGGACTGTTCTGGGTCAAACTGCAAGCAGGGGAACAAGAAATGTTGTGGACAAAGTAAATATATTCAATCTGGTTTACATGATTATAAACGATCAGATTTTCTGAAGTCTTAATACATGACATCAGGTTAAAAGCATATGCAAACTAAATGGCTCTTTAGGGTCACAGTGGAAAATTCCTCCAGTGTGGCATAAATAAAGGTATATCTCATCTTATTTTATCTAAGTATGTAAACTAACCTACAGTAGGGCCTTAAATCATGACCCCGCGAAAAAACTGATTTACGAAAAGACAAATAATTAAAATGCAGTTTGATTCACAAATTCGATCCGATGACCAAAATGTAAAATATGCATGCAATCCGACATCTGAGCAGCTATAGGGGCGCCATCTTATTATTGTAAGCTCCACCCTCCTCTTCTCCCGTCCATCAGAAGTTGTGTCAGCCAATGCAAGTTTTTACTTTTTAAATGTTTTTCTAAAATATAAATTACTATATCAAATTATATTATTAGACAAATTAAGGTTTTTCGCATTTTGTTTAATATTAAAATTAATATTAAATTAATATTAATATTATGTAAAATAAAACATAAAATAAATCATTTATAATGGTCTGTAGGGGTCAAACAAATTAATCGCATTCCAATTAAACCTTATGGGAAAATTAACAAACACTTTGGAACATGAACAGTCTAGGAACAAATTGTGTTCCTGAATCAAGGGCCTACTATAACATTTACCTTCTGCTGGTTTTACTTTTCAGTACATCACAAACTGTAAGACTTTGTTAAATTAAACACTGTTGTGGATTTGCTGATAAAACTATAAAAAAAATCCTAAAAGGGTAAAACATTGGTATGATGTAAGCCACACAGTTAAAAAAACACTAAAATTGATAAAGGGTGTGCAAATGTAAAGTGTAAGATTAATTAAGCATTAACAATAAATTGTAATATTTTTAGCACAAAGAGACCACAAATATTATTTATGAGTAATTGGCTACTTAACTATCCCTGCATGACAGAGTTAATTTAACACTAACACCATCCTACCTTCTTGCTACATTTAGTCGTCACCCTTAAGCAGCATTTCCTGTGACAGGCATAGCGACACACTGTGAATGACAATAAAGCAACATCAGTGCCAGTCTCATCACTAGAATATATATATAAGATATTAGATCAATCTTTGGTCAATGTTATAAAATTAATAATACGGTAGTAGAAATTAGACAGAATAACCATTAAATAGACAGAATAACCATTAACTTATTTTTTTAGTTCAGGATCACAGGGGTCTGCTGGAGCCTATCCAGCACACATATAGACAGGTGGACCTGGGCAGGTCACCATTCCATTGTAGGGCCACATATAGATGAACAACCATAAACTCACTCCTATGGGAAATTAAGAGTCACCAATCAACCTAATGTACATGTTTTTAAATGGTGGGAGGAAACCAAAGTACCCTTAGGACATCCACACAAGCAGGAGGAGAATATGCAAACTCCGCATAACCCATAACCCAGGACCTTCCTGCCGTATGGCGACTGTGCTAACCACCACATCACCCTTAGACAGAATAAATATAAAAATATAATGGAAAAATGTATTAATATGTACAGGGTTGAGGGGAGTTGTGCTCACATACCTTCAAAAAGACATTTAGAAAGATTCACAGATTCACACAAAGTAAAATGAGCTTGGAGTAAAACTCACATTTGCAGACGCAGGCTCTGTCCATCATCCAAATAAGAGATGAGCAGTACTCGCAGTAAGTGGGAATGCTGTACTGAGTGGACTTAAAAATGTGACCCAGGTGCTCCTCCACCTGCAGAGATTTAGAGTGTGCTTACTGTTCAGGGTTCCACAACTAATATTCCATTAGTGCGGCTTGTTTCTGATTAGAGGTTTAGCTGGTTTTCCTTTAAATTGGATAAAATAAAAGAAACAGCAACTTACAATATCCGCCTCCTTTTTCCTTCTTTTCTTGCGTTCTGGTTTGGGAGCCTGTAAGATAACATCATTATATCAGAAATAATGTCCTGACACATGATATTTCCTGAAGAAGGAGAAATGTTACCCTGCTGATGGTGCCATGTGTGGGTTTGTATTCAGTCACAAACTCATCCAAGAAAACTTTAAATGTGTTGACCCAGACTTTGACAGGTGACTCAGTCCAGTCTCTCTGCTCCAAGCGCATACTCTTCTCCAGAATGTGCTCGAACAATGCATACAAATCCTTATACCTGATACTCTTACCATCATCCATCTGCCACAGAGCGACGAAAAGAACAATATGCAGGAGTGGGAGATAAAGCATCATGGTGAAGTAGTTCATTTTCATTTTTTTATATAGCACTATAATTGTTAGTGTGGGTAAGACTCTTACAGCCAGGGCCGTGGAGTAGGAATTAAATATATTAAGACGAAATTCTTTCAGAGCTTTCTTGAAGACCACATCGACAGGAGTGTCCTTCTTACTGTCTTCAGTCTCCAGATCATTTATCTGTCAAACAAGTTACAGAATTAAAATAAAACGATGTTGAAATTTTTTTGTCAGGGTTTGTGACATTGCTACAAGAAAAAACCCTAAATCTACTCTACCTTCTTCATAAGGAAGTCGTTCATGCTGCAGTAGTCTGCTGTGCAAGTAAGGATGTGAAGAGAGTCATTCTGCCACGGAGATGGCTCCTGAGGCATGCTGCTAATCTTCAAACTCCGCCTCCTTTTCATTGACATCATTCTTATTTCTGGCTCCCTGTTCTCTTTACTGTCCCGACCACGATCTGTTGCACTACTCCGCTCAGGAGTGGCTGGAGGAGAGCCTGAGAGAGAGAGAGAGAGAGAGAAAGAGAGAGAGAGAAAGAGAAAGCGAAAGAGGGCGAGAGAGACATTTATTTATATATTGTATAAAAAATATATTTTAAAAACCATTTCAATAGTATTTGAACAGAATTACGTCCTTCTGCACTCCTACCATTGCGAGTCTTGGTAAGATCTGCATCTGCTGAGTGTCCCCTGATTGACATCTTCTTTTCCCCATGCTTTCCTTTTCCCCAAAAACGCATCTTACCCCTCACCCCACTAAACAGTCCGGTAAAAAACACAAAAGAACAGTAAATAAAGCTGTATAAAGAACATAAGATCCATTTTAGATCTAAAAACTTTCTAACCTGCCATCAGAGTTGGATGAGGACTTTCTCAATGAGTTTCCCAGATCTCCTGAGGACATGGTCTTCAAAAGCCGTTTCTGCTCTTTCTGAGATGGCTTTTACAAGATAGAAAAGTGCATAAGAAAGTATATTCAGAGTAAAAAACATTTTCCTAGATGCCAACCATGCAGCTAATTATAAAGGATTATTTATTTCATATGCACTAGTGGATGACTTGAACTTCTGCATCTCTGCACTGATATGAAGCACTGTTTTCTGGAACATATTTGCAGAAAACATAAACATCATCCCTGCTCAATTCTTCTTTCAGTCTTTTAAACTGAACCTCAAACAGTTTCATTTATCTTTTTTATACTATTAAAAAATAAGCTTTGCTTATGTTTGTGTATGTTTGAGTCAAAACTAGTGTCACACTATTTATCTTCACCAAAAAAGCTTAATTGTCGAGCCAAATTTACCTAGTGAACAAAATTGAAATATTACAAGAAGTAAACTGTATCTTTCTGAATTTTGCTTTACTTTAGACTGCTGCTTTTTCTAAAGACAAAACAAGCAACATAACACTAGATGTTGGGACCTTTGGATTTTTAACCTAATTTAGGAGAACTACCTCACTGATCATTTAACAAATACCTAATACACACAATGCCCATAGAATTTGATATACACAACAACTGTTTATGCTGATACATAAACTTCTCTGGGTCTTACCAAAAAACATTCTTAACTAATCTTCAAAAGAGTAAATGAAAACATACGGTATTTAGTAAAAGATTGTATGAGACTTAAATGATGATTAATGTCTAATTCATGCAGGTTATCTGTGTTGTCAGTCAAACTATTTCAAGCACTGGCAAAAAAAACCAAGACAAATTAGGATGTAAGTTAACTCTGAGAAGTTTGGGGTTAAAAAGAAAAGAATGTTAGCCATTTGTCTGGTTATAAGGTCCCACGACAGACCCAGTGCCTAGAACTGAAGAACCAACCTGAAGGAAGTTAGAAGAAGAGGTCACTTGTACACAAAACCAGCAATCCCCAACAAATATAACAAACGCAATTGTGTCCAGATTCAAGATGTCAAATGAAAGGTATTTTTTCACTGACAGAACTATAAATAAATGGCACAGTGGAGGCTTCCACTATTAAAAACAATTGTTTAGGCCATCATGATCCTTAATTACATTTTCAATGCAAATGTCACATTTGTTAGAGAATGTTGACTTGGTGTGAATGACAGATCAAGATTTAGTTCATTCATTACAGCCCAGAGTGCCAGACTGGTGGGTATTTAGAAGAGAGCTGAAATCAACACTGTGGCTCAGTTTACCATCTCTGAGTCCCTGAGGAAGTCTTGCCCAGGGCTGGGAGAGTCTGGAGACTCTGGGAGGGGAATTGTGTGAGAGATCACAGGAGTGTACTCATATTCCTCATCTTCATCATCGTCAGTATCAGCCTCTGTGCTACAGGCACGGCTCAGAAAGTCGGAGCGAGTCCGAGCCATACGGGTTTTCTTTTGGCGGCCAGCTCGGGCCACCTGATCGTACAAAGCGATTCAGTATATCAACGCCCGATCAAAACATCTTAAAAAAAGATGTCTAAAGCTAAAAGGTCTTAGCAGTGTCTAAATATAAATAATTCACTTCTTCACTTAAATTCAAATCTTTAGCTAGTATATTTTAATTGACATATTGTATGTAACAAAAAGCATGCAAAAATGGTAATAACAAAATTATAATGGGCCAAAATTCTACAAAAAAAGGAAAAGAAAAAACAGAAGTATGTATGTGAGATATGATCTTTACCTCTCTGTTCTTCAATGATCTAAATCCTGACATTTTTTCTCTTTGCAGGGTCATGGAACGTTCCTGATTTGCCAGGTCTTTATCAGATCTGATAAAAACAACAACAGATTTCTGTGTTAACACTTTATAATAATTATAATACAGCTAAAAAACAGCAATAAGGTGAAATTCAATTCATATTCTATACCTGCTTATTCCCTTATTTGGGATGGTGATCTATATACTGGAGCCTATATACATAGGGCCAAAGGCCAGGGTACACCCTGGTCACCAGTCCATCACAGGGCCACACATAAACAAAAAACCAAACACACTTACACTCACTCCTGTGGTCAATTTAGAATCACCAATCAACCTAATGTACATGTTTTTGAACTGTGTGAGGAAACCAGAGAGACCGGAGTAAACCCACGCAAGTGTGGGGAGAACATGCAAACTCTGCACAGAAAGACCCCTTGCCTGGGAATCGAACCCGGGACCTTCTTGCTGTGAGGCGATCGTGCTAGCCACTGCACTTCCCTTTAGGCCAATTTTTTTGTTATATTTCTACAGAAAGCATATGACAAAAAACTGCAGTTTTTCTTACTCACTTAGAGAAGGTCAGACGACTGCGTTTAGGAGAAAAAGCCAGGCAAGTGGCTCTCTCCTTCATGCTGATGCTAAGAGCCACTGTCTTTCTCTGTGATTGTGTTTTGACCCCATCCTCCTCCTCCTGTGCTGTCATACTGGTTGAACCAGTAGACAATGGTGCTGGAAGTGGCTGGACGGTTGGATGATTTTCGGCAGTGTATTCAGATTGTCTGCTTGATGATATGCTTTTCATCTGAGTAGAGCCTGGTGTCTTAGCATCCTTCTTTAAGCTCCCGTCAGAATCCAGACTGCTCTGGTTCAAAGGACTCTCCTTCTGCATGCTGATGACAAACACCAAAGACTCCTTTTTCTCTCGAACAGGTTTCAACTTGGACGGTGTGTTTGGCTTACTGTGCACAGGACTACAGGCTTCATCTGATATATAGAACACAGGCTTTAAAGGGCTTTGGTCAGTATGCAATGGACTTGTTGGTTTGGGCTTTTTTGGGTGGGATTTCTCAAATTCAGGTACCAATTTGAGAGCAACTTTATTTTCCTCAAATAGTACTGAATGAGTTTTAGGCGAGAGATCATGATGTTGAAGGTTTGTAGTGTCCATCTCTGCATTATTAACACAAAGGTGCTCAAAGCTCTCATGGCTGTCTAGGGAGCTCTGAAGGGAGGAAGAGGAGAGGAGCAGAGCAGCTTTCGAAGAGACGGTATGTTCTGGAGAGACTGGTTCGTCTGAGGAAGTGAGAGGATTAGATCGAACTTTCAGTAATTTCAGACTGAATGTTGCCTGTTCCAGTTCTCTCTTTCTTCTGCTTTCTCGCTTGGCTCGGCTCTTGAGAGTGCTGTCATCCAACGGTCTCGAAAGCTCTGATGACAGGCTGTCAGTATCCATTCCGCAGTCTTGTGAAGTCGCTGAGCTTTGCTGAGATTTCTGGGAGTTTAGGCAAGTTGTCTGGCTATCAGAAAGATTCTGGAGGTTGAAAGAACTTTGTTTTGTTTGATTTTGTCCAAGGTCTTTTGGACAAACAACACGGTTTTGTTTCTCTTTCAAGCTTTTATACCTAAAAAAATGAATAACAACTAATTACATAAGAATAACAAATAATATAAAACGCTATGAATGTTATCAGGATGATTTACCACAGCAATAAATAGACTTAATCTACATGCATTTTAAAAAGTATTAAAGACAAGCAAATAGTATTAAAATATGAACAAATAGATTTATTTACTTTTACTATAACTGTTTAAGTACAAATTAAATGAAAAAAAAGAAAGACAAAACAAACTATGATAAGTAGCTTTTTGTGCATGTAGAGAAGTAAACTGCCTATAACTGCTTAATTAAGATCGTTTCACATTAACATTAACATTTACAGCATTTGGCAGATGCCCTTATTCAAAGTGACTTACAACTGAGCAATTGGGGTTAGGGGCCTTGCTTAGGAGCCCCAGTGGTGGCTTGGTGGTGCTGGGAATTAAACCCTGGTCTTTGTGGTATACGTCCAACACTTTAACCACTAGGCCACTCCTTCCCCGTGTTTTCACAACTTATTGCTGTGAATAGTTTTTCATATTTTACATTTACTTTCCAACACAGTAACTTGTTTAATTTACAAATAAAATACTTATTTACTCATACATGAGTTATACTATTTTACACTAGATGTAAATCATTGCTTAAGTATTAATTAATTATTACTTAAGAAATACTCTATTTTCAGTACTCTTTCCACTACTGGATTTAAATGACAATACATTTGCTCATATTTTCATTCCATTACCTCTGCCGGGCTAGATACCCCCTCCAGGCAGTCTGTAATGTTAAGACAGCTTTGAATAGCTGCCCATATGTCTGCTTGTGCCTGTGTGCCCTCCAGAATGTCTGGATTATACATGCAGCTCTGTGTCTTTGTTGCATCACACATCGTCTCCAGCTCCTCTGCAGCAGCAGCACTGCATCCCGCTGCAGCAGATAGAGCCTTCTTTCTCTGTAGCCTCGCCATGTTGCTTGCACACATACTGCTGCCTCATACTGAAGCTCAGAAACACCAGAATGCCCACCGCTGTGGGTTAGCATACACTGACGCCACCAGCGCTGGATAAAAAAAGCAGACAAAAAAATCAGCCTACAAACTACAACAGAATAATGTATATTAAAAAAGTCAATATATATATAACTAGATCTGTATTTATACAAAACACTATTAATAATAATAACAAATACAGCATCAGGTCTGCTTGTTCATGCAATCATGACTGTTCGATTTCCTCAGAGTTAGGGAAACATTAGGGAAAAATGCAGCAATTTAATACAGCAGCTAGTTGTTTGCTATAGCCAGTCATCACAGAACCTGTTATATTATCTAAATAAATGAATACCTTTTAGTTACATAGTAAAGAGTCTTTACTATGTTTAGATGATATTGAGATATTTTTCAGAAATAAGCATTCTAATTCCTTAGTCTAAGCAAAGAAAATGTTTACTGCTTCAAGGAATATTACATTTTTATAACCCTAAATACAACGCACTAGCAGGGCTAGCGGGTACAGGGGCTGTTTTACCTGAATTACATGAGCAGCACATCTCTGTCTGGCAAAAAGTCTTCTCTCCAGCAAAGCCCTGAATCTCCTCTGTAGCGCTATGATCCTTCTCAGCACCTCCTGATGGAGCAGATTCTGCAGCTTCTGTCTCTGAGCCTCTCGCAAAAACACCTGTGCATTAGAGATGGACGGAGAGAGAGAGAGAGAGAGAGAGAGAGAGAAAGAGAGAGAGAGAGTTATACTGTCAGTATTTCCACCAAAATAATCCTAAAGTAGCAAAATATCTTTTTAAATTTGAATTTAAAACTAAGGCATTAATACTCAGCTACTTGAAGGTAAACACTGAATACATCCTATTTTATTCCACAGCAGTCATAGGTAAACCTGGAAGAACAGTTATTTACGCCCAAAGGCAATTTACACTTATACACAGATTACTTTCGGTTCACTAAAACAAGTAGAATTTCAATAGGATTTATACATTTATTTATATATTTATGTATAATATAAGACCTTTAATACGAAATGACAAAATCTAAAGCAATAAAACCTGCAATGAAAAAACAAAAAATAAACATGCACACACATATACACTCGCATATTTAGAGCAGAATCTGAAAAGGGAAAAGTATTTTTTTCTTGCTTAGTAAAAAAACACAATACTTGGTAAATTATGCTTGATATGTCAGTTACATAATTTTAAGCAGCCATACTTTTACTGCTTATTTATACCAATTATAAATGTTTATTTAATATCAAAACATAGTTTAAATTGAAAATAACTTTTTTGATTAAATAAATATTGTGTAATGTGTTAATATAAATTATTTTTCTGTGCCCTAGACCATTAATTTTACAGATTACATATAAGCCTGAACCCAAAATATGAGCCCTAACATTTAACTGTGTACTATAAAAAAATAGATGAAAAAAGTATCTTGTATAGTACCATGGTTTTTCCCACTTGGTAGCTATCTGGATCGAGCTGAACTCCCTGTAGAAATTCCCTAATGCCAGCCTGACCAGCACTTAGGCTGTTAGGCAACAGCACATGGAAATGATGAACGAAGTCCTAAAAAAACACACACACAAAAACACAGCTGAGCCCATAAGAAATGACTCTTATTTTTACAAACCCCTAAGCTCTTGTATATAAAAAGGCAGATAGCAATATGCAGAAATGTAATCTGACAAACTGATTATGAGTCACACATGTTAAATGCTGCCCTGGACAAGAAGCAGTCAGACTGAACTAATTAACTGTATAGACATACTAAAGAACATCTGGTTATTATAGCTATGGACTTATTTTCAATGCACAGCATTGTAACAACCTTCAGTTGTTAAAAGTCTCACACACACATTTAGCCTTACTGGACAGAATCATCACAACAAAAAAACAACTGATTGGCTGCATACAAAATGTCAAACATTTATACTATATAGTAAGCAAAAAACAGTATATAAGGTGAGTAGTATGACATGTATGGTGTATGGTGGATGTTCTACATCTAAATTTGATATATACTACCTTTAACCTGTTTTTACAGTAGTGAGCAGAGGGCATAGCATGTATATAATAATTTGTTTCTGTACATGATAACTTCAGCAGTGAAAATCAGACAATTAGTAAATGCCTGCAGAAAGTTTCTACTATTTTTATAATTTTCCTGAGTAAAAAGCATGGAATACCTTAAAGGTGTATTTGATGCTGTATCCAGACTGGCGTATTCTCACTGTCTCAAGCATACCAGTGTACCGTAGCTGCCTCAGCACTAAAGCGTCATTAAAGCGTAGAGGAAGCTGAGTGGCAAAAGCAGACAGACAGAAAGAATTGAGTTTCCTATTCCATTAACTAAAAACAATCGGAAAGCAGAGGCCAGCATACTTTTTCTGCATTTGAACGGATACACTTTACAAAGTAGGGCTCTGATTGACCCAGGGTCTCCATCAGTTTGTTCAGAGAAGCCTGCAAAATAAAACAGCAAATTTGAACCATAATATGCTAATTAATATATAATGATTATTTGCCCCTTTATAGGATTATATAAGAACTAAATGTATTTCTACCTGAAACTGTGCACTGATGCTAGGGGGTTTCTTCTTCTTGTGCAGGTGAAGGAGTGATTTGGTGATGCGATCATGAAGAGTCAAGCTGCTCAAGTACTTCAGGGATTTAACATTCAACAGATGCTGGACATGAAAAAACAGCGAATTAAGAGTTTTTTATTGTCAATAATATAAAGTGTAGGGATGAACAGTATTAAGAGTATAAGACTGCTTGCACAGAGGCTGTACCTTTGGAAGGGAAAGCTTGGCTTTGTAGTTCTTGTTGCGCCTGTAAAGGAGAACAAACAATCATTAAAAAGCACACAGACCAATTGTCTTCCTATTCTGGTAAAATATCTTACATCAAAATGCCCTGGGCTCTTTCCAGTAACTTGCTGCTCATGGCATTAACAAAAATTCCATCTTCTTCATGAGAGGAGGGAGTGGAAGTAAGACGACCAGACCTCGAACTACGACCGTTACACCCGGAGAAGCTGTCTCTGATGGACACAAACAGAATGTTAGAATCTGAAAAGGGGATTCATTTTTTAACTGTGCATAAAGGTCAAGTATTTAAGTATAAAAGTGTTATACAGTATTATAACTTTTTAAACCTTAAGCATAGATTTTAAAAGAAACACAAATAATCTTCAATCATTTTAGACTCTCAGAACATTCAGAGACATTTTATAATATGGAGACCTATATGATAAAACAGAAACTACCTTGTAGTTTTTTCGTTGACTGCGTTAGTGCCTTGTAGATGTGACAGAGGGCTACGTTGATTCTTCCATGTGTTGCAGGAATCTGTTTCAAGTAATTACAATAAATCAGGTCAATGGTCTTTCATACTCCTTTAATAGATCCATATAAAATAAAAAATGCTTTAGTGCTCCAATTCTTTTTGTATATAACTACTACATACAGTAAGGCAAAAAAATATTGTATCCCTTGCTGATTTTTTTTTTTGTAGGTTTGCCCACAGCTGACGAAATGAACAGAAAATGAGAATAACAACAAAAACATCCAGTAAAATGTCAAAAAAGTAGAAATTGATTAACATTTTAAAAAGAGAAATAAGCAAAACAAGACTTAATATGGGCGGCGCGGTGGCGCAGTGGTTAGCACCGTTGCCTCACAGCAAGAAGGTCC
>JAOTQW010000008.1:9342040-9357904 GCA_026260075.1 Sisor rabdophorus
ACCCCCGTGACCCCGGATTCGGGAATAAGCGGGTACAGAAGATGAAATGAAATGATTGATAGGGGATCAAATATTTATTTCATTAATTGCAACAAAAATCAATGTATATGTTTTTTAAATGTGTCTTTCTGGATGTTTTGTTATTGTTCTGTCTTCTGTCTCTCACAGTCAGCAAAGACCATTAAAATTATAGACTAATCATTTCTTTGTCAGTGAGCAAATTTACATAAAAAATAAAATTTTCCACTCTTATTACTTATTACTGAAGTAATAAAATTAAAGTAAACCTGAAATTTGGACTGCACTGGTGAGGTCCACTGTCTGTAGGAAATAATTCCAGACAGGGTATGACCCTAGGCTGAACTGCATTGTGTCCATTACCGAATGACAAAAGTTATTTCCTGTGATAAATTTCTGCCTGGATCCAGAAACAAATACACTATTTGGCCAGTAGCCTAGGTAGAGCTAAATTTCGGATGTGGCAGATAAGTGACTATCTTGTTCGGTTAGGTTTCTTGTAAGGTTAATAAACAAAAATTAAATAATGTTCTGCTAAAGCAGCCTGTAAGCAGCTTTAGTCGTAAACCTCTGCTCTGTACTTCAGTGTCATTCTGGTAGCAGCCAGAGCAACATTTTGGCTTTGCTTTATTACATTTTGCGAATGTTTCTTTTAAAAATAAAAAGTTCAGTGAGGTGCACAGGTCCATGAGCAATTAAGCCTTACTGTATTTGTCATCTTTGCACCTCTGAAGGATCTCCAGGCTTCTTTGATGTACAGGGTGATGCAGGAAACTGAAGCTGTCTACCTTTTTGATGACTGTGCACTGCACTGCAGTGTCAGATGCTAGTAAGAGTGCAGCAAAAAAGAAAATTAAACATTGATAACAATAGTTCTTATCTGTATTATATTATTAATATTATATGACGGCACGGTGGCATCATAGCTAGCACGGTTGCCTTATAATAAGCAGGTCCTGGGTTCGATTCCCAGGTCTTTCTGTGCAAAGTTTTCCTGTGCTCCCCACACTTGGGTGGGTTTACTTTGTGTACTATGGTTTACTCCCATAGTTAACATAAAAACATGTACATTAGGTTGATTGTGACTCTAAATTGCTTATTGGAGTAAAAGTGAGCATGTCATGTGTTTCTTTGTCTACATGTGTTCCTATGATGGACTGGTGACCTGGTTTAGGGTGTGCCTTTGCATCTCACCCTATGTGCATTGGGATAGGACCCATCAGAACTCTGAGACCAAGACTTAGGAAGTAAGTGTCTTTTTGTAAGTAAGTTTGTGTGTAGCTATGCATGTCTACAGCGGTAATCGTTCCTGAAAGTAACAAAAGCATGTGAAAATTTTAAAAACCATCAGATTTTAAAAGGAAAGGCTTGCAGACCTACTAGCATCCACTCACTATCTGGAAGCCCACTGATCGTGAACAATTCATACAAACACTGTTATCCTCATCTTTCCCAACAAATCAATCATATGTCTATCAAAAATGTAGAACGTGAAGTGCATGATTTAACATTTATCAAGATTTTCCTGAATAGCTCTTAAGCATTTTTTATGCTTTTCCTATAAAACATCATAGAACATCCAGTTTTGGTGCTTAAAAACATAAAAAGCATTTGGGAAAATATGTAACTTGGCAGAAAAGGCTCGCTCCAGACACAGGGGGTTAGACATATGTTTGAACTTTTACTGGCTTTTACTGAACAAAAGAAATTGTTACAGCTGAAAGATTATGCTACAGGATATAGTTTACTTATTATCATGTGTATACCTACGCCTCTTTGTATTTATTTATATATATGTGTCTGTATGTATGTGTGTGTGTGTGTGTGTGTGTGTGTGCTTACTGCTCTTCTTTTCTCCGTATCTTTTTCCAGCTGCTCTAAAAGCCACTACTGCTCTAAAGTAAGCTCTAAGGACAGCCCAGCGGAAGGTGGCCACAGGGTCGATTCCCATCAGGCCACAGATAAAGGCACTTTTACTGCTCTTCAACAGAGCCACAATGTCTGGGCGCATGTGGTCTGTGTTCTTCTCCCTAAAATCCTATATAGAAAATAAGGAGATTAGATAAGGCACAGCTGAGGTTTCCATTCACAACGAGTCATCCTCCATTACTGAATTTGTGTCGTATTTATGCTGCATACAGTGACGTGAAATTAAGGTGATGGGCTGTCATGACCGGCACTTATTTGTTAACTATTCTTTTAATTGTGAGCAGGATCGTAAGCCCATGGCAATGGGGCATGGCTTTAGAGGACTGAAGAATTGTCTAGCAAGCTATCTTTTTTTCACCTAATAGTGGTTAATCAGTTGCAAGAAAATGCTGTACAGACACATCTAAATAAAATAGCTATTTGGTTACTTTTCTAGAAATATTGATATAAAATTTACAGCATTTGGCCCTTATCTAGAGAAAAGTACATTTATTTTTTATACAACTAAGCAATTAAGGCTTAAGGGCCTTCCTCAGGGTGCAAACTGATTGAATCAACACCTTAATCACTACGCCACAACTCCTCTAAAAGACAAACACATTATTCTTTCAATACTGTGCACTTGAGTTCTGTCCAAATTTTACAAGTGATAGTGAACCTCTTACAGTTATAGCACTGACTGGGTTTTTCGAAGGGTTAAATTAAACTAGTCACCATCTAAACTTTTGTTGCTTACTCAAACATTAGTTTGGACATAAGGTGCTTTATTCACAATATAGCTCAGGTTTAACTGAACATGTGCTTTAAATAAAATCAGACCCGAAAGGCACATTGAAACGGATCAGATTAGAAAGCAAATTTAGGTCACTGGATGTGGTATGTGTGTTTGGTTTACTTTCTAAAAGCAACATTTTCTTAAAAACACACACACAAACACACACACACACACATGTTCTCATAGCACGCAGTGTAAAATCTGCATAATTCTAGTAAAAATGAGATGCACATTAGTTTAATGCAATTTAATAAAAAAGCAATTAGAAGTGGGTTCCTAAACACACACACCTTGACGCTGTACTTGACCTTTCCTGCATAGTGACGAATAATGAAGGCTGGTTCCATGACTGCAGGAAATTCAATGTAGCTGTTCCCTTCATGCTGCCTTTTAAACTTGTCCAGCAGAGTCTGGTTAGTTGCCTGGGGAAAACTGGAGAAAGTCGGAAGTCAAGCTGATGAGCTGGGGTTGTGTCTCTTCCTGCTGTTCGAGTTATGAGCTAGGCTATAAAAACTGATCTTGGGCATGTGCTGTGAGAACAGCCACTGCTATACTGCTGTCTCCCTATATTATGTCAAAGAAAAACTTTTAGAGGCCGTTCATATACCAAGTCTAAAAATGGAAAATGCTAGGGGTGCCATTACGCCTAATTGTCAAAGCACTCAGTTGTTTGCACACAGCAGAGGAAAAATTACAACAAGGACTGAATGAATTATCACCTTGCTGTAACAAATTTTTTGTTTTGCAAGAAAAATAAAACCTAAATAAATAAAACCTAAATAAATAAATCGAAAATCAATGATGGGCAGTGCAGTGGTGTAGTGGTTAGCAAAGTCGCCTCACAACAAGAAGGTCCTGGGTTCAATTCCCGGGCACATGCAAAACTTTCTGAGTTTGCATGTTCTCCCTGCGCTTGTATGGGTTTTCTCCGGATACTCCGGTTTTCTCCCACAGTCCAAAAACATGTACATTAGGTTGATTGGTAATTCCAAATTGCCTATAGTGGGTCTGAGTGCGAGTGTTTGTCTGTGTGTGTGGCCCTGCGATGGACTGGCGATCTGTCCAGGGTGTAGCCCTGCCTTTCGCCCTATGTGCACTAGGATAGGTTCCAGCAGACCTAGGGAATAAGCGGGCATAGAATATGAATAAATAAATGAAAAATCAATGATGAGCTACACCATATTTTGGCTGAGCTTTTATTAAGTTGATTGGTTGCTTCCTGTCACATGACCCACAGTGCACAAATGGAATTGTCAAATTACAATACGTTTAACAATATGTGGAAGGCTCCCTAACCTATATTAAAAAACAGAGATAACTTTACAAATCCTTTAAATCCGTTGTACATGTAACTGTCCAATATAATCTTATTTTCAATTAAGACTTACTTGCACTCCTCATCCAGTAGGTGGAGCAGTGCTGTGGGTTTCTTGCTGATGAGGTTGATGCAGCTTGTGTTGTCAATGTAGTCAATCATGTGCCAGCTGATTCCCTCTGTACGGTACTCCTCCTATTTATCATAAAACACTGTTACCCCAAAAGATAAACACTCTTTTCTGTCTGTAAACACATTTAAAAGTACTAAACGTAGGTTTCTTGTTTGTTTGTTTGTTTAGCATCCTCGCTACTAGCAAATACATTTGCGCTAGACAGTGACATAACAAACCAATCCCTGATTTATTTGATGGTGAATCTAAGATAAGCTTACTAACACAACGTCTACAAACAACAGTTAGCAACAACCTATTACTGGCAAAGCCTAAAGTTCTTTTAATATAAAAATTAAATATCTGAACTTTTACTGAAATTACTGCTACTTTTGCCATTTAGTTGTAGCTTAGCTTTCTACATTTCCCAGGGGAGTTGCTTCAGTGTAGTAAAGCGTCATTAAACATAGGTCAACTGATAGCTTATCTTACTACATTTTTCACGTATCTTGCCCAACACTGATTGTTATTTACAATTTTAGACCGACAGGTAGCTAAATTTAGGAGAAAAGCATCTGGCAACCCATAACTATATACTATAAACCTTTGTGCCACTTTTCACATGATGCAATTTAAATGCACAGGAAGCATGTTGCATTTTTGCTCTTGAACCTTCAGCCTGTTTGTCCACTGCAAAAGAATACAGATAAAGTCCAATTAAAGAGTAATTGGGAGTGGGAATATAAACACTAGACTGAGGCCTTGCAGCCTGTTTCAGGGAGGTTTGTCTGTTTGCTTTGGCAAATGTTCAAAGAGTACACTGTGGCTTAAGATAAAAAAATATATGTGTGTGTGTGTGTGTGTGTGTGTGTTGGTCCAAATTAAACATTTGCATTTATGTGAAGGAGTGTGTACATGACAGAAAAGGGGGTGTGTGAGATACTCTGGCTAACGGGGGTCTGCTAGAGCCTATCCCAGCACATACAGCCTGAGAGGCAGGGGTACAACCTAAACAGGTCACCAGTCCATGAACAAACACACACTCACTCACTACTATGGGCAATTTAAAAGCAACCTAATATACATGTTTTTGGACTGCGGGAGGAAACTGGAGTACACGGTGTAAACCCTCAGAAATGCAGGGAGAAGATGCAAATACTGCACAGAAAGACGCCTTGGCGAGAATTAAACCTGGTTCAGTGATTTATACAAACAAACATAAGAAGCACATGGTAAATACCTGTTCCAGCTTAAAGATGTGTTGGTTGAAATAGTGTTGCAGTTTTTCGTTGGCATAGTTGATACAGAACTGCTCGAAGCTGTTGTTCTCATAGTCCTCAAAGCCAAAGATATCCAATACCCCAATAGACAAAATCTTGAGAATAAACACACATAGAATTAAAGCTCTGCAGTAGTTTAGGAATGAATTTAAAAATAATTTATCAACACAGAAGATGCTATTCGGAGCATAATCAAGTCATAAGTAGTTACTGCTCTATGTTTTAGAACATTTATTGATTGACAGTTTTTTAAGTGGATTCAATTCCCCAGGGTTGAACAGCAATCTCTGGCAAGTCTTTTAGTCTTGAACTTTTATAGCAAAACATTTACAACAACCTTTTTCATTCACCCTTATTCACAAAGATGCCAATGCAAAGTACTTTTATTAAGCAAAAAACTCAAATTAAATCTTACTAGTCAGAATTTAATATTACGTTTTTGATTTGACTGTGCTTACAGAACATTTTAAATGCTTTTTGTACTCATTTAACATAAGCAAAAGTTAATTTTGTATGTTAATTTCTAGATTTAATAGAATTGTATTCGAATTACAGTAAACTTTACTTGGAAATTTATAGACAAATAATTTCCTTAAAAAAAAAGTTTATCTTAACCCTTTGTTTTCAGTAGTGAAAATCAGAGCTGTGGAAACAATTGACAGACAAAAGTTGAATGGAGAAAAGATGTCAGGAGCCCTGCCAAAGAGCAGGAAAATTCATCTTTCTTGGGTCATCTAGTTCTTTAAGTCATACCAAAGAATACATTATGTGACGTAATTCTGTAGCGGATATGGATGGAATGGTGATACCTTAGCAGAGTCCTCGAGGTCTTTATTGTTAAGAAGTGCGTGGTTGGTTCGGAAGACTATCCAGTCGAAGAGAGCGCCATAGAGTGATTTAGCCATGGAGTCTCTGACTGTCCCAGCCTACATGCACACACATACACAAGTATTATATTATTTAATAAGTTCATTTATATATATATATATAGTTGAGACAACAGGAAACTGAAATACTGCCAAATTTTCAAGAAACAATTAGATTTTGTAATCTAATTCACACCTCAACTTGCAGGACAGAACATGTATACATGCATATGTATATATGCAGTTCTCAAACAGTTCCACCCACCATACAGACAGTCTAGAAACACCAGCATTACACACTTCACTAGCCAGTTCTTTGGACATTGTCACTTCAGGTTTGGTTGTCCAACATTCACAGAATTTACATTTCTTCTGACAAAACCTTCCTAGTTACTGTTATTCTCTTACATGTATGTTAGTTTACAGAAATCAGGTCTAAGTAAAACAATATTCTCCTGTGCTCCCCCTCACTCTTCCTTAAAGGCAGCAAGTTCGATGCCAAAAGCTTTAAGTGTATTCAGGCCGACAAATCAACTTGGGATCCCTAGACTGATCTAGAAAGCCCAGCCTGTCAAGCAAACCATTTATATTGTTCCAAATATATTATGTTACACATCCACCCATCAAAGAGAAGATGAAAATAGTCAGTGAGCTAAAATAAGAAATTTCCGGGTAAAAGAAAGATCTTCCAGGTTTGTTTCTGTCTGTAAAGGTAACTTTTAAGTATCATTTCTGCTCTGACTGTACAGGGGTCTGTTCAATGATCTTAAAATAAAACAGAAGAGCTTAAAGCCTTGCAAAGACGAATTCCAGAAGTTATATCAGAAGTAAAATGTCACCTTTCCAATGATGGAGTTATTTATAAATGAACTCTTGAAGCAAGCCCTGCCATATCCACCCACTTACATTACATAAAACATCCTCGTTATGAATCCTTTCTTTTAAATCAAGCTGTAAAAACGCTTTAGTAAAAAAAAAGCACTTCACACACAGTCGTAAGTGTTACCCTACTGTAGAAATGTACCTTACATAAGTTGCACTGAATTCTGAATACTCAATACAACCTTTAAAGCCAGAACACCCAAGCTGTAGGTATTTAGGGATCCTATAAAAACATTTGGTTTTGGTTATTTGATAAAGAGTGCTGTAGAGAAGAATAGATGATTAGAGCTGTTAGAATTCTGACTAAAGTCTGACTAATAGGCTTTATAGATCACAGACAGTAATAAATCAGCCAGCATGGTAACACTGGACTTGACACAAACACACACTTCAAACAGTGCAGCAAAGTTGTGTTGGTATCGTTTAATGTTCTTATTTACATTTACATTTACAGCATTTGGAAGACGCCCTTATCCAGAGCGACTTACAACAATTGGGCATTGCTCAGGAGCCCACAGTGGTGGCTTGGTGGTGCTGGGAATCGAACGGTCTTTCTGGTATCAGTCCTTAGCTTAATGGTTAAGTTGTTGAATTGCTGATTGGAAGAGCATTGTGTTCAATCCCCACCTAACACTTAAATGCTCGTTTGGATGTAAAAATTAGATTATTATAAGTCACTCCGGATAAGGGATAAAGGAAAATAACACAACCCAAGACACACAAACACTGCCAGTAAACTCCCTATGTCTTATTAAAACTAGTATACAAACTACACTGCCAAAATGTTTGTGGACAGCTAATCATTAAAAATCATTAAAAACTTTAAATATCTTTTTCCAGATTAGATAAAGCTGTTTTGCTGTTGAATTGAGCTCCACTGGTCTAGTAAGACTTTTCACAAAAATGTAATATTTTGTTAATTCAACTACAATAATATCAGACAGATCAGACACTAATGTTAGGTAAGGAGGTCTGGGGTGCAGTCTGTGTTTTATCCCATAGTGTTTAGTGGTGTGGATCAGAACTTCCAGTCAGTAAAGAAATAAAGGAATGCTAAAAAACAATAAGGCAACTGTGTGCTTTTGAATTTGTGGCAACATTTTGAAGAGGAATCTCATGTAATCTCTAAAGGTCAGGTGTCCACAAACATTCGCCAATATTGTTGTGTAGTGTGTACCCCCTTTTCCCCTAATTATTTTTCAAATAATTATTATTTTATTTACAGCCAACATTTAGTGTATTTATATACAGTGTAAAGTAGAGGAGGTCAGGTTTTCAGCTCACTAAAAGGTAAATATTGTATCTTTATAACAATATCTTGTGGAAAAAAAAGTAATACTACCTCGCTGTGAGCCACACAAGCATCTGCTGATTCATCAGGTATATAGTCCAGGATGACTCATCCGACCGGATCCCTATTTTTTCCACATTTCAGTAAACTAGTTCTTATGGTTTTCTTGTGTGTGCATTTATCGTTGTAATGACAGGTTAGTGCGCTGTGACCCAACTAACATCCTTCTCTGCATATCAGCTTTCTGACAGTCTGGTCTCAGTGTCCCACATTGACAGAATCTCTTTTCCATACAGCTGAATTCAGATGCTCCTTATAGTCTGTCTTAACCTTCTTGTCTTAGAGATCACCATCATTGCTCTTCGGTCTCTTACTCTAGGTTTAGGACCAGATAATGCTTCTATAGTATACTGCACATCTTTTTAATATTTCATAGCTATTTAAACACACATTTTAAACTTTAAGTGGAATTATTTGTAAATATGTTATTTAATATTGTTATTTGTTTCATTTTTACTATAACATTATATGCATATTGCTCTGGTGCAGCAGTCTTAGAAAATGTAAATGTAATTATTTAATTATGTAGAAAGAAACTAATAACAGACATGCCACAAGGCAGCAAGGTGGCTTAGTAGTTAGCTATTTGTAGATACCTTTCTGTGTGAGATCCCTGCACTTGCGTAGCTTTACTTCTGGTACCCTGGTTTCATTAGGTTGATTGGTGATTCTAGGGGTGAGTGTGAATGTGTGTGGGACCCTGTAAGGGACCTGTTACCGATCCAGGGTGTACCCCTCCTGCCTTTCGCTCTTTAAGAAACACTTAAAAAAAAAAACAATCATGGACTGTGGATGATGGGATGAGAGTGCTATTCAGTTATGAATCCCGAATCTGCATTTGGTTTAAAATGAAATGTATGATAACAACTGCCTAAAGAAAATATGCAAATTCCCACAAACCTAAACGATATAAGGTCTTATGTCTCAGGTAAAGGTATGGGACAGATGACAGTCACATCCCCAATAATTGCACAAGTTTATATTGAGATTTTGAAAACTTTGAAAGTATGTTTGGTGATAATGACAAGTGTTTGGAGAAAATTCAGAATTTTACAGAATGTTAACGCAGCAGGTCATAGGGCAAAAGCTGTAAAAATACATATAATGTTAATAGCATGGCCTGTAAATAGTTCTGACCAATAAAAATCTGTGGTAAAAAGAAAGAAACTGATCTGGCAACTGCACTAAGAGAAAGTCGGATTGATGAAGAAAACTGTTTGTCTATAATTAAATACATGCCTCACAGAAGTCACGCTGTTATAAAAACCAAAGGTGGGGCAACAAAGTACTAGTGGTGTTCGATAATGTTTTCCTCAGAATTGTGTGTTTCCAATTTTTGTTTGTTTGATCTATAAAAACAGATGCAATTAAATACAGTTTTCTTTGTCTAAAAAGGTGTTTCTTAAAGCTGGAATGTTAAATGAAAATAGTTTTTTGGCATGTCTCTGATTTTTCTTTTTACACAATTAAGCAATTGAATGAACATTTTCTGACAGCAGTGATTTCATATTTTCCGCCAGGGGTTATTATAAATTAAGGTTTACTTGTATCTGCTTAGGTTAAACCACAGACTTTCTGACTGAAGCCCATGTGGTTTAATCCAATAATGTCCACTTTTAACAATTACATTTTATTTTAATTCGCTCTAGATTACTCATGGGATTTTTTAATGCTTATTTGTACAACTTTTAAATGTGTCAAAAACCTCTCCTCCCATTGGCATGTGTGCAGTGCTAGATTAAACAGCAGATTTTAATTTAGTTTTGGTCAGTCTTAGTTTTAGTCGACTAAATCTACTGGCGATTTTTTCAACAAAATTTTTATTTTTTTATTTATATTTAGTATAATGTAGTTAAACTTTAGACCAAAAGATATGCAGTATTTATGACTTTACTCTTTCACTTTTCACTATTCCTCTTGTGATAAAAACATTATTAAACATATGGAAACACTATATCTGTAAATCCATAAATCTACAACCAATAGATTATTGTTATTTATAAATAACACCAATGAATCTACAATTATGTTAAATGTGATCTTTGTAAGAAGATTGTAATCAGTACAGTAATATTCATTCGGATTGAACAATATATTTTAGCTATAGTTTTCATCAATATCACTTTATTTTAATTTACTTATTGTTTTGTTTTCATCAGTAAAAAACATTTTATTTTCTATGTCATTTCGACAACGACATGAACACTGCTTTTGTGACAACAACAGAAGACACAGTTGAGTGTAGTTTTGCAAAACGGCAGATTTTGTATTATTCAAGTCACCTGTCACAAATTTGCCCTTTATTCATATCTTAGCATTGTCCTTAAATCTACTCACATGAATAAATACATTTATTTTGGGTTTAAAGATAGCAGAATACATGCAACATAGGAGGATAGGATGTGAATTATATGTAAAAGCATTTTGTAAAAATGTTGGCTAAACTTTTTTTTTTTTGAACATTTTAAAAAGTTCACTTATACAGTATGTTGTCAATCTCAGCTGTACAATTATAATAATAAAACCACATCATTTTGGTATAATGTGACCTGTATGTGACCTGTTGACATGTTTATAAGAGCTAGAAAATGTTGTTTATTTAATAATATGACTATATTACAACATTAACAAAATTAACATTTAATTCTATTTAAAATAAGATCAACAATGTATTTGTATAATTATGCCATGTGGCAATACAATACATAAATGATTGTGTATATGTATAACTCATACCTCAGCCAGTTTATATGGTACAATAAGCCGTTCTCCCACAGTCACAGTCTTCCTAGTAGTAAGAGCCTCAAAGAGCATTTCTTCCTTTACCTGACCAGAAAAAGAAAAACAAATTAAATAAATAATCAACGTATGCAACTTGGGCACTTGCACAGACCCCTAACTCTCCACTACTATGGTTATGAAAATGAATGGCGTGACTGTGGGCACATGTAGTGCCATAATGGGTTAATATCTGACCTACAACATTTAAAGCAAACCTGGTTTTTTAAATACCTGTGGCCTAAATAACAGTAATATGAAAAGATGAGTGGAACATGAGTCTCCAGAACTCACCCTACACATAAGGCTCTGGTTCAAACTGCTGAATTGTACAACCTCACTGGATGCCAATACGCATTAGGTTTCCAGCATTGCGCAGAATATAAAAATTATACGCTGCTTTATAAATATCTTACAAGCACATTAGTATCATGTTTGGTCATTTATGTTAAATAAATTCTTAGGTTTCAATGCCAAGACATTGAATTTAATAGCTCTTCCCAACATCCCATGCTGAGATCACTTCATGACTCCAGAACAAGAGGCTGCAAATTATATGTTTGGTCTAACGCAGTGCTATTGCCAACTTTCGACTAAAGATGAAAGTTAAGTAAACAAAACTAGGATGATTAGATAAAATCAACTTGCTGTGGAAATGAGGTTGCGTCACGTAAGGAAAATGTGTGATTTTTATCATATATTTGTCACAGCGGCGGATACCGGGCATGTTTGCGCATCTAGTAGTTCTATGATTTGAATATACACTATAATAACAGAATTTGTGGATAAACACCAGCATACCTGCTCCTTAAACACACAGTTAACTATTTATTCCTTCCCTGGAACCAAAAGACTCAGACACTGTTTTAACCACTGTTTTTGTGGGTTAAAGGCGTAACCACTTATGTAGGTGTGCCATATAATTTTGCCCCCTCATTTCCACAGCAAAATGATTTTATCTTTATCATTCTAATGAGTATGGACTCTGAATTAACCACACTAAACACCTTTTTAGAGGACCTAGAACACTGCCTGCACCACAAACCAATACTATTGCTGAATAAACACAAATCCATCGCTGTAATAGGATGTTCAAAATAGAGACCCATAGTGGGTCTGTGACTAATGTTATTGTCTTACCTCTAGCAATTCGGAGATAGTGGGTAGCACTTCAGGATTACAGATATCGATACAGTCGTCTCTGTACGTCTTCTTCTTGTAGCGGATATTTCCCAGAAGAAGGATGGCAGACAGCAGGGAAAAGATTCTGTAAAAAAGACAGTGACTATATTAAAGATGAAGACTAGTATTCTAGCACTACTTACATACACTTACTTTGTCAATAAACCAGCAATTACTCAACAAGTGTCTGCAACAAGACACTGGACCATATTACTCAACCCTGCAAAATGCTCTTTTAAACAAAAGTCTAAAACAAAAATATAACTAAAAGATTAGGCTGGTTGTGTTTGAAGTCAAGTGTATGTCCCAAAGAACACCACACACACAACAAAATTTGAAGAATGGAGCATTTTGCTATAGGACCGCTTTCCTGCACTAAAGAAAACATGAATATGGAGAGGAATCATGATATGATTATGATGTTAGGTAGTCAAACAATTGGAGAAGATGAAGGATTTAACAAGACAACCCTCTAAACATACAGCCAAAATTTATTCAAGAACAGTTTCTAAAACAGAACATAAAATTCTTGCTTGGCCTAAAAGGTCTCCTAAGTTTATATATGAAGGATTTTTAAAATTGGGAGTTCATCAGAGGAATACGCTAAAACTTCTATCACAATCAAAAACTTATGCTTCCCACTGTAGACATCTCGATGATGAAACGATGGAAGATTCATGATCTACATACATAAAAGGTTAAAGGATAATGGTAAGAGAGTGGTATCGGTGTTGGCTTACTAACTTAAAGACTGGGGTTTGATTACCAGCACCACTGAAATGCCATTGTTGGGCCCTTTAACAAGGCCCTTGACCTTATATTGCTCAGTTGTAAAACAGAAAATAATCTGAGTTGCATTGGATAAGAGTGTCTGCCAAATACAGCAAATGTAAATGTCAATCAGTGGTAGGTGGTATCTTTATGCTTATAAAAACAAGCACAATGTTAAAATATGCTTTGTATATATTAAAAGAATTTGTTATTTTCCCTCACAGTATTTACAGAACACATTCAAATGGAACCTCCTGTGTGATTATTAAGTGGTGTGATGCGTTCCGTACTGTTTACGGGTGGCTGGCAAGAATCCCACCATCTCCATAGCTAGCTGTAGTCTCTCGAAGTCATGCTTTAGATCCTCTCCTTCCACAGTGAAACAGTCCTACAATAGTCAAAGTTTCAAGCATCAAAGTTTGCAGTGCCTAGAAATTCTGGACCCTCTCTGCAAAAGCTTGTGCATGCTTAGAATTTCCCACTGTAACTGTGCATGCTATATGATTCTCTTTTACAGATAAAATAGCATCAAGCACTGCTGGATTCCAGGATTTAGAAATATGGCGTGTCTTAACTCTCTTAACTCTCATCACCATCTTAGTGATGCTACATTTGTCACTTTTTACAACTGTAATGTGTTAAATCATTACTTACAGTGTGTATGCATGCTTTTCAAACTGCCTGTTTTATTGCTTGCCCAGCAATAAATTTTCATTATTCAGAATTTATCATTATTCCATACCAAGATTTGTGTTAAACATTCAGCTCTATAAGTAAGGTCCAGGAACCTCTTTACATCTCGTCAAAACTTCTACCAAGACCTGACCATGTGCCACAGAGAGAAGAAAAAGCCAGTTCATGAAGTTTGTATGCTTTCGTTCCAAATAAAATGCTGACTTGCTGCTTTTTAATCAGCCAACTGACAATATTTGATGCATTAAAACCCACTGGAAAAAGTCTTTGTGGCTGGCAGAATAAGCAGGAGCTACCGGCCAAACATCAAAAAACTCCATTGTATAGCAAAGAAAGACGTTCTACTGGGTAGTTTTGGAACCTTTCTGTAGATTTTTTTCCACTTATAACCATTGAAAAAGATGGCTGAAGGAAGCTGCCAGAGATATGGCTTTTTAAATAAGCGTGGATCACAAAAATACACGTGATACCATCTGGGAGAACTCATTAAGATGAAATGTTATGTATTGTGGGTACAATATGAATTTGAAACCCTTTAAATCTGTTTTTTAAATTTTTTTAATCTTGTCTGTATCACAAGTAACACTCAGTACACAGGAATTTTGGGGAAAAAACTGCAAATGAAAAGAGGCAATGAAGATAAAAGCACAACATGTGTTTTTTGTCACAGGTGAAAGTCCTATTTTACTTACTGTTGTTAATAAAACAAACTTCCCATTTTCACTCAAAAAAAAAAACAACACTTGAAAACATTTTAAACATAAAGTGTGCTTGTTAATATTGACAATTGCTAAGAGACTTTTTTTAAGATTCTAGACAAGATGTTATAGAATAATAACGTCATGAAACTGCAATTTTGACATATTTGGGATTCCCAGATCACATCATATATACTGCACACATGCTCATTCTTGACTAAGGATATACAGTGGCACAAATGTTGCGGTGCATAAACAGATGCGCAAATGTGCAAAAGAGAAACCCACAGAAAAAAGGCACAGACAAACACAGGCAATATAGCACAGCCAAAGCCTGTTACTGCACAAACACACACACACACACAGAAAAACAAGAAGGTTAAAAAAAAACGATAAACAGAGGTAGCATATTGAAAGCACTGTACACACCCACCACAAACAGGTTATACACACATTCACAAAATACTGACCAGCTCGCTCTCATAGTTATTTTCCCAGTGTAGTCTGTGCACTTTCTTTGTCATCTGGAAGCAAGTTACAAGGAGTTAGGAAGTACAGATTAACACTCCCTCTCTCATTTACACACAGACACGCATGTAATGTAGTGCATACTGTACGACAAGATGTCATGAATAAAAGAAAACAATCATAGGAAGTGATGTTTTCAGACACCTAATTAAATCTTTTGGGGAAATAAATGGCTGTTAAAACAGTTATTAACAAATTCTGCTACAACTTAATACAGAAGAAATGCTTGATATGTGCCAAAGGTAGAATCAATTAAAGTGACAAAGTTTAGCCGCAACACGTTGTCTTTGAGTGCACATCAGTGCAGAGCATAGAGATGCAACACTGTGGAAGTGGAAGTAAGCATGTAGCCACCTATCATGACAAGGAAGGCAGAAAACCCGCCCCCATCTTACACTGGTTCTGCTGCTTCCTTCCCACCATGACTATCACCGTGGCAACAGAGGCACCCAGCAACAAGGAGCATTGTCATGTGCTTTGTGTGAAAGATCATGGGTAGTGACAAATTCTAGGGGAAAAAATAGTGGTCTGATTCTTTTTTTTCTTTTTTTTAACCAACCTTAACTTTGTGTATGTTTTTTTTCAAAGCATCTGTGTGCTCTCTATTTAATGCAATGAAATAAACATTGGATAAACTTCTTCTTCTTCTTCTTCTCCTTTCGGCTGCTCCCATTTAGGGGTCGCCA
>JAOTQW010000008.1:9390462-9411216 GCA_026260075.1 Sisor rabdophorus
GTGACCCCGGATTCGGGAATAAGCGGGTAAAGAAGATGAAATGAAATGAAAATGTAATTAGGCAATAAGTGAATATAGAAGTTGAATGAATGAATGAATGAGTGAATGACAATCTTTGTACCACCCTAAACAGAATAAAGTTTTATTATGATATATAAACTAAATACAGAAAAACAAAAGAATTTCTTACTTGTTAACCCTGAGGTGAATATGATATGATTATACGATTAAACAGTTATGCCCGGAACTGTTAAGTACTTTAAATATCAGTTCTGTAATTAAATTGGCCAAGATGTTGAGTTCACTTTTCACATTAATGCTTATAATAATGCAAGAAAATTAAAAAAAAAAAAAAGAAAAAAATTGCTTAATTGTTAATTCTATAGGAATAAATAAAGAATACACAAGAATAAACCCACAAAAGTGAGGGAAAGAACATGCAAACTCCTCACAGAAAGACTCCTGCCCTGTAATCAAACCCGGAAACTTTTCCCTGTGAGCCGACCATGCAAAGCACTAGGCCACCCTAATCAAAAACATCGTATGAATATTAAAAAAATGCGTAACAGTGCAAGACATCATGAAGGCATCACTGATGTCATATAAATAAAACTACAAGAACCACTAAAGCTCTCAAATAAGTAAATTATCACCTTCAACAACAAACTCCTGAGAAATCTTTTATTTTTTAAGTAGTTAGCACTGTTGCCTCACAGCAAGAAGGTCCTGGGTTTCATTCCTGGGCAGGGTTCTTCTTGTGCTTGCATGGGTTTTTCCAGACAAACAATAAGGTTGATTAGTAATTCTAAATTACCCATAGGAGTGTGTGTATGTGAGACCCTGAGACTGGTGACATGTACCCCTCCTGCCGTTCACTCCAGCAGACCCATTTAACCCTGAATAAGCAGGTATAGAAGATGAATGAAAACTAAAAAGTATTCTGTAATTTCTGACTCAATGTGTTTGAGCAGGAAAAAGAAAACAGAGTTGCATGGGTAAGAACATCAGGATCGGGGTAGTGAAATCAGAAACAGTAGTTTAGGGTATCAAGCTGCTAAATATGATCCACATCCAATGAAAAAATAAACCTAGTTTAATAAACCAAGTTGATGCCGGTCATAACCACCAAAGTCATTTACATTCTGGCTGCTCCACATAAAGGCACAGAGAAGCACATGCTCTGAATTAGTTGCTTGTGTGTGTTTGTGTGTGTCTTAAGCATCATGTCAAGGGTCCAATTTAACCAATTTGTAATTCAAGGCATTTCCTGTAGAATGTAAATGACTGTGGAATTGGAAATAATCAATATAAAGAAAGATTATTCCCACACAAACAGTAGCTTAGTAATAAAGGTGTTGGACTGATGATTGGAAGAACTTGAAATGAAATCACGGTATTACCGCTATAGGGCCCTTGAGCAAGGCCCCAACTCTCAACTACACAGCTCTTTTAACGCAATCAATGAACATTAGGCTGGGTAAGAATGTCTGCCAAAGCTGTAAAGCACAATTTAACTACAAAGAGGACAACAAACAAAACAATTAATTAAATATTAGTAAAGGGCGGTGCGGTGGCGTAGTGGTTAGCACGGTTGAATCAGACCAAGAAGGTCCTGGGTTTGATTCTTGGGCAAGAGATCTTTTTCTGCGGAGTTTGCATGTTTCTCATGCTTGCATGGGTTTCCTCCAGGTTATCCCGGTTTCCATACACGGCCCAAAAACATTAAATAGATTGGTGACTCTAAATTGCCCATAAGCGTAAGTGAGGGTGTGTGTGTGTGGTGGCTTGTCTATGTGTGGCTTGGAGAAGGTCTGGCGAAGGTCTGTGCAGGTTGTCTCCAGCTGACCCTGAGTTAGGGAGTAAGTAGGTATAGAAGATGAATGGTTTTTAATGAAATAATCATCCAGTCAGTAAATTGACCAGAATTACTATTCAACTGACTTGGCGTTCTTTCCACCTCCGACTCTCGCGCCATGTCTCCGTAGCAACGGCTCAGTTAGTCACAGCCTTGTTGGCCTAAGGATCTTATTCTCCTGCTGGTCACCCGATCTTCAGCAAACCTGTGTACAGAATACTGAAGTGGAGCTCTTTCTTCCCTGCCATTTCTTTAATAATGTTAACTGCTGCTCAAACATAAAAGAGAGGCCCTAATGCTTTCCATAAGCACATTAGGGAAATGTAACATCCTCTAGCAAGCACACATCCCCTCTCAATGACCAGCTGTGCTATTATATCCATCGTGCTGAGTTAAAGAACAGATTAATTTATTGCAATTACAAAAATATCGAAATTATATTACTTTTAGTCCATTGAGGTAATCTAATGCAAATTATAGGTAGAGATGCTCAGGCTGAACAGTAAAGCTCCAGGAGAAGGTGAAACCAATAAGATTATCACTGGGCGCCTCAGTCAAGTGGTGAAAAGGAAAGAGCAATATGATGGCTGAATTTATGTACAACTGGACTGTGTTTAGAGTGATGGTAAAATTGCTTCTCCACCAGATGTTACAGCCTGACACGCCTGGGCAAATTACCCTTATTCCACATGGTGGTGGTGAAATTTCAGCTCCATATAAAGTATGGCAGAAAAAAAAATTGCAGAATCGCTGCATTTTGAGGTTCACAGACAAAATGACTCCCTCCATTTCCGCTTTATTTTTACAGATTATTGAAATCTAGTCAAATAAAGTCAAGTTGAAGTCAATAAAGTCAATCCTTTATATCGAATGCCCCAGATGTTCAATTAAATTCAATTTTATCTGTGTAGCGCTTTTAACAACAGTACAAAGTATACATATATGCAAGCCGTAGGAGACTGGGGCAAGAAAAAAACTCCCAGAGAAACATAAAGAGGAACCAGACCGAAGAGAGAAAAACTCATCGTCATCTGGACGACAACATATTGTTGTAATCAAATGTAATGTAAACTGTAGTTTTGGGCAAGTCGGGAAGAGCGAATCCCCGACAATCCTCCAGACTGTGGGAGTATCTAGTTAGTTAGGGTGTAGAACAACTATCAAGCCCCTGCAGCATCATGCATTTCTATTGTTTTTCGCACATTGTCTGAGACAGTTTGCATTGGAAAATGTCAGAATTATGCATCAGTATATGCATAATGCATCTGCAGTGTATGCATCTGACCTACAAAAAAATTAAAATTATCAGGATCGATCATGGGAGGTTAAATCGTTTAATCCTCTGCTATACCGGCTTATTTCCTAAGTCGGTTTCACAGGGGTTTGCTGTAGCCTATTCCAGTGCACATGGGGCGAAATGCAGGGTTACACTTTGAACAGGTCGCCAGTCCATTGCTGGGCTACATATAGATGAACAGCCACAAACACTTACACTTACTCCTATTGGCAAGTTAGAGTCACCAATCAATCGATGTATGTGCTTTTGAAAGAAAACCTGAGTACCCAGAATAAAACCAAGTAAGCATGAGGAGAATATAAACTCTGCACATAAAGACAGTGTATTAATTATGTTAAAGTGGAGCGCCAAATTTTGCCTTCAGGTAAAATCTAATCTGTAGGAAACTTTGGGAAGTGCTAACTGTAGCCAGATAAATGCATAATCCCCGATTACATGCTGCTGCTGTAGTCAAATTACTTTGTAAAAATAAACTATATGTGTGTGTTAACATGTGTAACACACCAAAATCAATTCAAATTCTTAGCTGTCCAAAAGAAATACTGTAATTATGTCCTCTTTTAGACCCTTTGACGTCTGTAGTTGACTCCAGTTTGCGAACGCAACACACAATATTACTTCAGGTTTTACTAATGGTTTTTGCCATTTTAATCCCGCTACAGAAGGAGCTGACGACGTAATCCGGTCTTGTGTGAACAGGTGCTGAAATAATTTTAAATAAACATTTCTCCGTTCCTCCACAAAATATATTTATACATTTAGACCATCGGGATGTGAAAAAACCTTTCCAATAGCAGAACAAAAAATTTTTCTAAAGAAAACAGTTTAAAGAGATAAAAGCTACTCCACAAATGGCAAAGCAAAAGTTCATGTAAAGCTGGATGCAGTTGCAAAAAGAAGAAACGGGACCCGATTCTGGATTATTATTTTTCTCCGGGAATGCTATATTCTGAGAAATTGTCCCTAATGCCTGCACTTAAAAGGCTGTCAAGCCTAAAAAAGGCTGTAGGAGAATTACAACAACAAGTATCTGCCAGACTGCAACGTCTAATTGGAAAATAAACCCCTCTCCCTATGTGCAAATATTGTGCAAAGATAAAGGTGACACTTTAAACTAATGACACTTTAAACTACAACCAGGTGGAATCACAGACGCACTTTAGGTCTGTCAATTAACTTACTTGTTTAATGCGTGTTTTATTTTTTACAGTTAATTATTTTACCACCCTAGTAAAATTATATCATTTACATATATCTTTGTTTGTCATGAAATTTTAAAGGCTTCCAAATCTCATAACACATCCATACTAATAATAAAATATCAGTCAGAGGCCCTAGATCATCATGGCTTTACATTTCTGTCATATATTCATACATTCCTTTCTATAAAAAGGTGCATCGTATGTACATAATGAAAGTAGGCCATCATGTGAAAATATGACCATGTTGGTGGTGTTTATCACATTTTATTGTATCAATATTGACCATTTACATTCCGTTAAAACATTTACTTTGTTTTTAAATGTATTTACAATTTTGTAACACCCAGTATGTACATTTACATTTAGTCATGTGTTTTTTTTTTTTTTGTTTTTTTTTAACGACTCACAACTGAGACAGAATTACAGTCCAGGTCTATGGCTGAGCAGGTGAGGGTTACAGCCACAGTAGTGATCGAGATTTTAAGAGTGTAATAAGGCAATGATATTCCATCAATAACAAACTAACATTTGGAACAAGTACAGATGAGGCAGAGCTACAGGAGTGATTGTCTCATAAAAAGATTTATTTTCTGCCTAAATGTACAAAGGCAAGTTAGAATATTGTATAAAAAAAAAGAAATATGGCAATGTACACTTTACATACGACAACCCCAGGGAAAGAATGAGAGACAGAAACCGAGGAAAAAAATATGCTTAGGGACAGACAGGGTTACAAGAAAAAATGTGTTCAAACATAGAAAATGAACAAAAGCTGTAAACATCTGTCTTTCAAGTACCAATAACTGAGAAAAGAAGGAGGGTAACAATGGCTACACTGATTAGTAGAGAACAAACCGATCAGGAAGTAGAAATGCGGGGTAAGGTTCGGGAGAACGACCCACATTGTCCTTAAAAGAAGGACCACACGGGACCAGACATGGTAGCACCGTATGAACATCTACGGGGGGGGGGGGGGGGGTTACACCATTGAGTTTAACAAGTACCGAAACCTCCTTAGAAATAACTTATAACAAGCGCTTTTTCACCAGGTAGCAAAGCTAACTGGTTATATGATCAAAGAGAAAACTGTTACTACAACACTTAGGTTAGAATCTCGCTCCCTATAAGTCCAAGCCTTCTATTCTGCAAAGGAGCTCAGCTCTGACTGGGGCATGAGAAAGCAGCTACACCCAAGCTGAGAAAAGAGGAATGAAGAGTGTTGAAGGGTAAAAATGTGTTTAAATCTGTCCACAAATCTAACAGTATCATCTAAAGAGCATCACCTGAACCTGCATGTCCGATCTAACGAAAGGCAGGCAGAGGCACAGGGGACTGGGAGAAACTTATCAGCAGGTCCACAGTTATATACCGTACTCATTTTTCTGGTTAAATTATACTACATTGACTAAGTAACACGGCTTAAAGGTATAATAACTGATTAACACTTCAAGGATTAACCACATTGGCGCCGACATAACAAAATGATATACTAGGGCAAATTTGCTGAAAACAATGGTATATGGTGAACCTGTAAAATTTTTACTTATTTATTTATTAATCGTATTTTAGCTTAAAGTTTAAAAACAACATACTTTAATATGTCTCTTCGCAGTGGATGGCATTCAAATATTACTCGCCTACAGTTGTACTTAAACAACTGTGGACAACTCAACTCTGATTGAAGACATGCTTAACGAACATGAGATCACAAGAAAGAAAAGAAAAAGTTGAAAGGGAAGGGAGGGAGGGAGGCAAGCTGGAAATTTAATAGAGAACACTTCAATTATAAAGCCGATACACCAGCTACATATTCATATCAATAATAGTAGAAAAAATGCTAACAGACGGGAAAAAATGAGTAGGAAAATCCAATAGCATTCAACAACCTCTTTAAAATAATTCCTCTGTACAATATATACAAAAATAAGCACAGCATGAGTGCGTGTGTAGGCAAGGGCCTTGGTAGCAACAGGAAGTGAGGTAACTGTGCACAGCTCACCTCCTTCCTGGGGTAGGTTCATGATTTTCTTTAGTGCTATACTACACCACGCATGTACACTTGACAGAGTGGGAAGAAAGAAGAGAGACCTGCCTGGGGGTTTATCTGAAGAAAATCAGGTCCGGTAGCAAACAAGGACAAAGCACATGTACTTCATACATACAGGAACTTTAGACGTAGGGTGTATCCAGAGAATTCTGTGTGGAGTACCAACCCAAACTATGAACCTCACATAGTGGGTCTAGTGTTGCCCATTCAGCCACAGCACAGAAGTGAACATCCTGGTACAGTCTTCGGGCATTCGTGAGTGAGGGTGTGTCCCCCAGGTCTTATACTCTGATTATGCCATTTGGCATGAGACACTCAAGCAGCAGCAGCAGCATCATGAACAACAGCGACAGTTTACAATCAGACTATGTGTGTTTGGACATTGGTCTGCTCTTTCCGACGTCACACAGGCACACGCACCTCATAACAGAACGACAGGCTCAGTTAGAGCAGGCTAGTCATATGAAGGAATGAGTGCGTCAATGCCTTCCTTTTAGCAGGGCTGCTCAGAGGTGCTGGTTGTGCTGCCACAAAAAAAGGCACTACTCCGGGTCCAGCCTGCTAGCAGAGAAAGCAGTCTAGTTGTCCATCCCCTTACATATGGAATCCTTTGCAGCATGTTGGAGCACCTTATATAAAGCAGTAGCCCCAAACTGTAGAGTTAAATACAGAGCAGGTGTATAAACAACCCCGGAGCCCCATGGAGGTAAAACTCGTAGTCTAGTCTAGCTTTCAGTAAGCTGTGTGTCCCTAAGCTGAGCATAGGCTGATGTAGAAGACCGTGGTATTTTGAAATGTCGTTAACAAAACTAAATTTCTTTAAACTCCCATTAGCTGATGTAAAGCCTTCCTAATAGGAGCTGTAAAATATCCCCTGAATCTAAACTGTATGGAGGTGAGCTTTAATAGCTTGCATAGAGTCCAGCCGGTGTTTTTGTTGGGCTGAGAAATGAGACAACTGGTAGAAGGATTAAGAAAAGGAAAGTAATGAAATATCCATCAAACTGTCTGTCCTTGGGACACATGAATAACAGTTTTGTCAACTTTTTTTCTCAAACTCCAGACTAGAACATCATAAAAAAAAAAAAAAAAGCCAAGTAGTCACATGAAAATTCTGCCCTGTCCATGTCCTGATTTCCTTGTCACCCAAGGTAATGCAATCTGCAAAGTGTTTTAGTAATCAAGAGTTACCACATGACTCTGTGCAGGTGCTGTGTCTCATCCCTCATGAGTATCTCATTAGTGTGACAGAGAAGACAGCTTTTCAAAAGCCGCTGAGGACTGGGGTGATATTGGCACTCCTATCTATCTCCAATGATGGAGTCACAGACATCAGGATATTCAGGAAGAACAAAAAAAACAAACTAAACTGATGCTATAAAGCCCACACATGTTCCTGATGTGTTTTCTTCACATGGCTGCAAGTAAGCTTGAGGTCCACGAGTCACCATCTGGAGGTGCTGGAGCAAAATTAGCGAACAGTACTCATGTTGTCATGTGTGCCTATAAGAAATAAGAGATTTTTTTTATTACAACGAGATTGAAACTCAGACCGTACTAATAAACTCAGGGACTTGCTCCACTAGAGGGCAATACAGCCTGCATGAAACTACTCATTAAAGACTAGGCTTATACATGCTGCAGTTACCATAGATATCTTACCATTCTCACCTCCGTGCAGGGGGGTAGAGTGAGGGGCCAGAGGCTTGCTGACTTGCAACAATAGCTGAAAAAAATATGTACATTTAACAAGAGCCAAATTAGTAAAAAAAAAATATTCCTCTCATTTAAAAATATATAAATATGCAAATTAGAAATACACCAGATTTTATATAATGTTTTCTTTTTTTGGATCAACACATTTCACCTAAAAATCTAAAAACATCTATGTAGAAACAGATGGTGATTAAAGGAACATGAAATCCTGAATTTTTAGTGTAAGCAAATTCTTAAATTACTCACCGGGAGCATAAGACAAATCATACTGTCCGGAGATAAGAGAGTAACCCAGGTGGTGATGGGAAGGCATTAATCTCTGTGAGGGAGAGGATCGTGGTCGGTCCATGTCTCGCTCTCTTTCGCCTCCACTCCGCTCTCTGTCATGAGATGCTTTGTCACCCACTGTGGGCGATTTGCTTTTGTACTGGCTTGCGTGCTGATGCAGAATATCCAAGGCTTTTGAATCTGAAGCTGATTTGCTGGTTACCGACGGACTGGCACGAGATTTATCACCATCTTCTCCTTGTGAAATCTTAGTGCTGTACGGTGAGAACGAGTAACCTGCTGGCAGGTAAGAACCTGGAAAGAGCATCCGACATTTAAATAAGAAATTTATACCTAAAGACTGGAAATAGTACATTCCTAAATCAACATGCCAAGCTAAATCAATCTGCTAATATCTTACCTGGATAGTTTTGCATCATCACAGACGGCATCCCTCTGTATCCTGGGTGACTCGGGTCATAACCCTGGCCGTAGGGATATCCATGCATGTATGGCATATAAGATTGGTGTTGGGGCAGAGCTGAGGTAAACTGCATATGGGCTCTTGGGTCTTTACTGATCCCCCTGTGCTCTTCAGAGACTGCTGACGTCCGTGGCTCAACCACATCTTTGCCCTCTTCTTTAGGAATATCTTTGTGACGTGGCCTCTCATCTTTATTTTTCCTTTCTCGCTCTCGCTCTCTGTCTCGATCTCTATCGCGATCTCGCTCTCGTTCTCGCTCTTCCTTCCACCTTTCCTCATCTAGCTGTTTTTGCGCCTCAGGATACTTGCTGGGGTAAACATAGGGCCATAAGCGGGAATCTGGCTCCTGGAAAAAAAAAGGCAAGTTAGTAAAAATATTTTTACTATATACTTATGTATACATCTAAAAAAAAAAAAAAACCAAAAAAACAAACAAAAAAAAGATAAGATAATCACTAACCTGTCTGTACATGTACATAGCCTGTTCCATGGCTGATGGTCTTCCGGGGTCAATACTGGGTTTCGGGTCCTCTTTCCCATGGTGCCCACCTTCACTTAGTTTCATCTTTAACCCTTCTGGTGGCTGGGCTGGAGGCTTTCCATCTTCTGCCTTTGGGATGATTACTGATTTGGTTGGCTCGTTGATCAGCTCCTTGGGCTTGCTCTGGGGTGAGGGCTTACCAAGGTCAGAGAGGCTTGGTGCTTTAGACAAGCTAGGAGGAACTGATGATTTTTGTTTCCACTCTTCTGACTTCACGGAAACATCCCTGTCCTTCTGAACAGCCTCAGATTTCTTTTCTCCCATTCTATGTTGCTCGGCAGCCTGCCTCTGCCGTTCCTCACACTGCTGCCTGTAGGCTGGATTAGTATTCATTAAATGATTATGATAAGCCTGGTCTGGTGAATATCCATACGCATAGGTGTACTGATTATAATAGAGAGGCTGCATATACATATTGGACCGCTGTTGAATGACAGATGGCTGTTGTTGCTGTTGATTAGCTGCGCTAATATCTGTTTTGCGCTCTTCAGCTTGCTCTAATTTGCTTTTTTCTTCCACTATGTCGCAATCCTCTTCTTTCTTGACTTTTACAGGGCCATCTTGCAAAAGTACACCAGTATTTGAGACTCCTGGACTGGGATTTGGATTGGCATAATTTGGTGAGTAGTAAGTTTCATAGGTGGGATAGTAGGGAGATTCCTTGTTTGGAGGTTGTGGGGCAAACAGGGCCTTTTTAGCACCTTCTCTGGGTGCCTGGTCCTCAGATTTTACCTTCACACCTTCCACTTTGCCCTCCCCATCTTCACCAGCATCTGAAATATCAGAGTAGGCTGGGCTGTTGGTTTTTACTGAGGCGTTATCTGCCCCATTATGGTTGACTACATGAAGTGGTGTGAGAGGTTGCGGTATACCTCCACTATCTATCCGACTTGCTACACCAATTGATGGACTAGGTGCATTATCAGTAAAGCTATAAATTTTATCAGCTTCAGCCTTGATGCTGGCCAGTCGACTCTGGTGGGGATCTGTTGAACCATTAAGTAGGCAATCACTCTTGCTGCCTGGGTCTGAGGATTCAGAGTAAGGACTTTTTCCTTCTTCTGACTTTCCACCCTTTCCAGGGGCTTTGGGACTGTCACCCTCTTTTGTACCTTCCTTCTTTTTTTTGTCTTTTTTCTTTTTGTCCTTGGAACCACTTAAAGCTGGATTCAAAGGAGGGTCTCCACCTACTACAGGCTTAGGCTGAATGGCTTTCAGCTGTGGGCTTTTGGGAACTGACTGTACCACTGTGCTCATGCTTACAGAGGAATTGGAGTTAGGCGCAGGAAAGCTTGATGGTTGTAAGCCATATAGTTGTTGTGGTATGGAGGGTACAGTCGGTCTTGCAGACTTACCAGCCTTCTGAGACAGCTTATCTGCTTTGGAACCAGATTTCTTAGCCTTGTCTAAACTTTTCTTGTCATCAATTCCATCATTGCTAGTCTCATCTGTCAGACATGGGCCATCTTCACAACCATCTAAATGCACTCCAGAATCATGGTCAGCCTCTGCCTTCTTTTTGCCGGACTGTTTTGAGGCATACTTCCCTGATGAAGGTGACTGACTCTGACCATCAAATACTCTGCCTTTTGGGGTGACTGATCGTGCTGGAGACACACACCCTTTCTGGGAACCAGATGCTCCATTGCAACTGCCTGTTTCTGGATGCAAAGTAGAATCCTCCCCATATTCACTGTCTCCATCCAATTCCAGTTTAATATCATCGTCGTTATGGGCACGTGCCTGGTGGTACTTTAGGCCATTTATGTGCTTGTACTTCTTATTGCAGTTGGGATGAGGGCAGTCAATAAGTACAGGGGAGGGGCAAGTGCGATCTATAGAAGGGGGCAGAGGCTCTGCTTTGATAATAGGGATGGGAAGAACAGCATGAGGCATTCCACTGTTTGAGCTGGTACGCATACGCTTGCTACCTTTTGTGTCTTCTGAGCTAGAATTTGGCTCCATGTCTGAGGCTGGCTTGCTCTTGCGTTTGTTTACAGATGATGGGCTGGCCTTGATGTCTTCAGTGTTACTATTGGGTGGAGTACGGCGCTCTGAAGAGTTCTGACTGCCCCGTCTTCCTTTGTTATTGGATGCGGCGCGTGTTTTGCTGTTGTTGCTTCCTTTGTTGTCAGAAGAGTTGCTATTCTCGTTAACTGGAGTGTTGCTATTGGGTCTCATTCTTTTCCCTCTGCCTCGCCCATTTTTTATCTCGATATCACTAGTTGGTGATTCACAAAATCTGTGCAAACAAAAGAAGAAATTATTACCATTTTGGAAATGTCACTTGGACAATGGATTGGGTATTATTCAGTTGTCAAACCAACAAAACAGAAATGACAGCTGTAAATCAAGGCCAATAAAGCTTAATGTGTTTATAAGTATCATATAGGATTACAAACTGTACTTAAAGACAGTGGACGACATTTCAGAATCATCAAATTTGTCAGGAATTGCCTGGAGAAATGTGAGTTTTTTTTAATCCCCGTGTTATCCCTGATCTTGACAGCAGTGCTTGAACTGACGGATGACTTGCTGCAGCACAATGATTCAGGATTAGGCTACAGTGACCAGTCTACTGATTAGATATGTGCTGATAACATCCTCTTCCTGTCAGGGCATTGGGCTTGGGCAAAAAAAAAAAAGGCAAACAGCTCATTCAAATGTTATGTCTTATTTAACAAAGTGTCGGAAAATAGCCATAAAGCTTTATAGCTAACCTATATAACACCAGTTTTTATGAAACTATTTAATGTCAGCATTGTCTACTGTGGGTTATAACTTACTTATATCTAGGTCTGTGGAAGCTTACTGTGGAAGCTCCCCCCGCCAAATTGTACAATGTCATAGTCTGAGGATTACCTTTATCAAGAATTTGAAGCACTTCTAGAGACTGTCATTATACATATCCAACTTAAATGTACATAGCACACAACAATGACAGGATCAAACTGTAAAATGCTAACATGCTGAAAGTCTCAACGTTTGATGACTTGGATCAATAAAAAGGATACAAAAAAAGAAAATCAATAATGCACTGGTGCTGCATTTAAAAAGGGCATAATTCTGATACATTAACACTGCCAGAATGTTTAGAGGACACCATCATGTGCTACTGCTGCTGGCTTTGTTTCAGAAAATTAAGGATAATAAATATATAATATATGATGAAGTTGTCTGAACTGTAAACAGTGTTAATTTTGTTGCCGTTGAATATTTAAGAATGTCAACATGTTTTCACTGACAAAAACAATTTTTTTTAAACTATAATTAAAATATACTGATATTGCCATTAAATAATAAAAATGTTATGAAAATGTAAGTGACATTTTTGGAAAATATTTAATCCAAATTCAAGTTTGGGCAGCGGTGTGGTAAAGTACTGATCCACCGGATGTGTACTGTCAACAGCATACACAACCACATGCATTCACATGCACTCCTATGGGCAATCTAGAATCACCAATCAACCTAATGCACATGTTTTTGGACTGTGGGAGGAAACCTGAGTACCCAGAGAAAACCTACACAGGCACAGGGAGAACATGCAAACTCCACACAGAAAAAGCCAGGAATCAAACCCACGACCTTCTTGCTATGAGGCGAATGTGCTAACCACTATGGCACCATGCCGCCTTGAATGAATAATAATTTAACTTAAATTACACTTAAATCAAACCAAATATATCAACAAATATATTAAAAAAATTGACATTATATTCGGTCGAGTGAAATCTCATGCTATTTAGTCAACTAAACTAAACTGTCAAAATTAACACTAACACAAGTGATGTTAAATAGATATACGCATAATGAATGGATTAGCTTTTTCACATGCAGCTTGTATTAAGGATTTTTTGTCATGCATTTTTAAAGATTTCTGGTTATTATATTTGAAATGTTGTTTTAATACCGTGGAGGGGCCCAGTCATGTCTGGTGCAGTCGAGCAGAGTGCCCACATAGGTTTTATTCCTCCAGGTGACATTTACTACCAGCATACCTGCAATAGAGAAACACAAAAAATTACGCTACAGGAAAAAAACCACATCTAAACTCTGTCAAGATCTTTTATAACCGATACAGCATTTTGATAAGCAGCTGTATTGCTGCCCTTCCCCCCTACAAAACCCACAGTCTAGTGCAAATTTTATTTTTTAGTGCCACATTATTTTGTATTCAGGATGTGCACTTCATTGCCTCAGCATGAGAATCACATACTCCACTCAGGTCCATTTCTCATTTAGAACTGAGCAGCTATACACCCAGTATACACTAGCTGAAAAAAGCAACCAGACATTAGTATGCTAGCAAGAGAGAGAACAATGGAGCGAGAGAACAATGGTGGGAAAATGTCCTCTACCTGACATTGTTGCAGATCAGAAAGAGCCTGTATTTTTGTAATAGGCAGAAAAAACCTAGTAAAAAAAAGAAGTCCCTGTGTAAATAGAGTGCCTGAATACGAATGTTGTCTCTAGTGATTTGTTCATCAAACTGCTGACAACAGTATTTGCACCCAGGACAAGCAACAACAACTCGGTTTGAAAACAGAATCAAGAATTGGTAAAGGCAAAATAAGCAGACAGAAATAGAAACCTTTGCTGTGCCTCCCCACACACACGTAACACCAGAGGGCAGCAGACATCACTGGTACATGTGGATTTCTTAACACTGGGTCATATTGCTTGACATACAATTTCCATGTCTGACCCAGCCAGGACCTAGTATGGAATGATTAAAGAACTTGCTACAATCTTTTAAAAAAATGTATTTCGTGTCACTATTATATTATAAAGTGGTGATGCATGCTTGAGATAACAGCTTTAAGGTACAAAGGGGCTACATAAAAAGACGCACACTGACTGCTTTGGAACAGCTTATCTAAAGGCTACCAGGAAACAGAATCGCTTTTTCTAAGAAGCACTGAACCAAACCATCCCCTGTTAGGCTCTGCCTTTCATGCCATGTTTCCTTGACAACCAGAAATGTCTGAGAGCAATTCAAACAAAACCCATTCCATTTCAGCAGAAGAGTGAGAAAATTCAGCAGGTAGCTTGAATTACACACACACACACACACACACACACACACAAAGGAGAGGCCGTTTTTAATTAGTCTGCACGAAACAGACAAGTACAAAGAGAATGCAATACATCGGCAAACACTTAACATGACATCAGATGTTGTGGGGAACTGAAACTGAAAATGATACACCAAGCCACCAACCAGGCAAGGTGCAGGAAAAAATAAAGCAGCTTGCAAATTCCATTCCATTATTAAAAGCCATTCCATTATTAAAAGGTGATTCCAGTGGACATCAGCTGAAACTGGTAACAACATTTTATAAAGTCAGAACCAGAACATTTCATTAAAGTCCATTTCAATGCTCTGACCATTCTAAAACATTCCTGTTCCAGAAAAACAAGGCAAAGACTGCGTACTTCCGTTACAAATGGACTGCTACATGTAAAGATTTATATCAAGAATACATAGAGTTTAAGCAGAAATTCTCCTTAAATAGCTTTTGCAGACCATGACCTCTGTGTCAGCCAAACCCTCAGGGGTAACCAGGATCCGATTTGACATGACATTTGCACTACGGGGCAGAAGTGCTGCATCCTGCAGCCAACTAATTCATAAGTCAAGAGGGAACACAACAGGCCTCTTAGCTTTTATGCCAGAAAACACCGCCCTCCTCTCTCTCTCTCTCTCTCTCTCTCACACACACACACACAATCACTCATCCATGCAAAGAGCTAAATCTTTGCTTTTGTGCTGCAGTGCTGTTAAATCACTTTCCTCTTAGCTCTGATTTCCACAGCGAATAATGCTGAATCTCACCATGCTTAAAGCAGCTGTGCTCTGATGTGCCGTCTCCCCCCCTCCCATTTTTTAATACGCATATAATCAACCTCAGTTTCAGCCACCTAGAAGATGAGATCATAATGCATAACAAATTATAAAAGGGTCCCTAATACAATATTCCAAGCTCTCTTACCCTTAAAAACATTTTCTGGCTTTCAGTGTTAACCAGTCAGTAGAGTACATCTCATGCAGGTTTCAACACATTAGGAGTGTTTTCTTAATTTGTTTTCAAAAATAACAAGGTGGGGATTGGGTCATTGGCTGCTGGCAGCATGCAAGACAGTAAAATGTAAACTGAACCGTGCTTCCATCTGCTCAGGAGACAGTCTTTTGCTCTCCTAAAAAAAATTGCCCAATCATTAACAAAGCTTGAACTCTTTCCCTTAAGTCTCGGGGGAGTAATGCTTGAGGCGGCTGGTTACCCTTATCTGAGAGACATTCTTAAAATGTTACACATTTCCAAAGCTCTTTGGCATAAGAAACCTGTGACTGTTTGAATTTGTAACCATTAAAACTTTATCTAGAATATGCATTTTTTTCAAAAACCTATTAAACTCAACATTATTAACATGACAAATTTTATACCTGGTTTTAAACAGATCCAACATGCAGGAAAAAATACCTAATCTTTTTTTTTTTTTTTTTTTAAACAAAAGATGACAATGATACAGCAAATGTACAAATCCCAGACTTCTTATTCAAGAATGCTGTTCTTGAAAATAAATAAATAAATGCAAACAGACTTGCTTAGTAAATCCCAGTGTGGAGAGTAGCTCATTGTGCTAGTGTCGGCTGTTTTTCATGCTTGCGGTGTGGGACTCTCCACGGCTGTTTTGCATACCTCTTTGCAGCCTGGCTGCCAAGAACAGCAAATTGGTGCAGCAGACAAGCCCAAACGTAGACAAAGCTTAGGCACAGAGCTTAGAGAACTTAACAGCACACAGCATTTTGCAGCAGACCTTAATCTTTTCTCATCATCCCCAGTTCAAAAGGACACATGGCATATTCAATACACAATCTTTTATATACAATCTTTTATACAACATACACACAAACATTTCATTTCATTCCTATTAAGAGGGTAAAAAACTATTAAAGTCATGTATATTCTAGTATTGCTTTAATAACTGATAGCATTAGTTAGTTATTACATTCTTTAAAGATAATAGCGAGGTTGGAAACGTACAAATGGCTTTTGTTAAGCCCTCCAGAAATCTAGTCACACTTGTCACTCTAGTAAGTCATCCTGGAACTGGTGGAAAGTGAGTGTCTGCCTTGCCCCTACGCTGGGGGATTAGACCAGTCATCACAGCCCTAATATTCCACCCACTGCCCTTGAACCTATGAGCAACAAAGAGGGCCACCTCAATCACTATGGGCCTTCAGTTTATTTTTCCCCTGAACCCCTTCAAAGAATACCTTAATGGCAACAAAGACCTGACAACTGACAAGCAACATAGAGAAACAGGGGCAGGTGCCTCCCCCCCTGCCCGGGTCACCAGTTCAATTTTTTCACTGAAGAGCTGCATTAATGGGCAAACCTGCCCTCTTTAATCTCCCTCTGGGGGACGAGTTCTGCAAGACCCAGAGGCCCCAAGGCATTGACCTTGGGCCTCAAGCATATTCTCATTTAACTTGTCTTTTGGTCCAGTTATGCACTTTTTACCAGTCGACATCCAATCCGGAGAAGAGATATGGCAATTGTGAAAAAAGTGCATTAGGAGAGAAGTATTATTTTTTTAAAGTTTGGATTCAGATTTTAAAAAAATGCAGAAATAAAGAATTTTAGAGACACAAATTGTCACCATTCACAAAAAATGGCCCTTGAATTATTTTACTGATCATTTTCATTATAGCCACAAAAGGCAGGTGGGTTAGAAGGGTGAATTTTATAAGACTTTATCCTTCAGCCTAGTACACCTCTTCTGATTATACTAGTCACAAAGCAAGGTAAGCATATCCTCAGGGTACAAAAAAAGACAGGGGCAGGAAAATTAAGTGTGGACAGGGCCTCTAGTTTATAATTACACAGATGAATTTAGCACAGCTGAGAACCTTGTGGTTAGTAGAGGTCGGGACAAATGCGCAAATTTCTTCATGAAATAATTTACTTAAACTTTAAAGAAAATACTCTTACTGCAGCCATACTTGTCTTTGAATCTGTGTATACCAGGGTTTGTATTGTATTCGTATTGTAAAAGCCTCCCGGTACAAATTACAATACATGGGTCATGATAAAATAATAAACAATATATTGCAATACAATACATATTGGAATACTGCAAAATGATTTTTCTTTATTGGCTGGAGGTGCCCTAAGATACCTAGAGTTCCAATATTTTTTTTAACAGCCATGGAAAAACACGGAAGACAAATTCTTACAGAAAATGTAAAAAAAATTTGATATCTGAGTTATAAATCTTCTGTTGAACTATTTCTGTATTACAGATGCTTTTTTCTTGTTAAAAAACAAACAAAAAACCCCTACACATACCTCCTTCGCATTGTTTGAGATGAAATAAAGGTTCTTAATAATAAGCAACAAACACACATCAAGTATATCATCAATTAAAATATTTAAAATTCCACACAACAGACTCATTACAGCATACAAACACTAAAGTACACATGCAGCTCTATTTGGTAAAATCCCCAATTAAAAAATGTTACTTTAATAATCGTTTTAGAGATACCTAAAGCTCCTAACACTAAGATACCCAATAACATTTGAATTTAATTCTTTACAGGATAAAATACTTAAAATAGAATGTTTTTTTATTAAATGCTAATATTTTTGCAGAAGGTTAACAGGTCTATGTGCAAAATGCTGTTCGAGGAATGAAAAACTATATCCACTTTATGCTAAGCCTTAAAATACATTGATGCAGTTTATGAAAAAACGGTTCTTCCTCATGCAGCACTAACAGTCGGGTTAAGCCAGAAACCTTAAAGTCTGTTTAATGTAGGAGTTAAGCCTAAAATATTATTGTTGTGCTTATAAATTCTCTTTGAAAAACCAACCTCTGTTTGAAATTGTAAAGAATTTTTGGTTAAGCTGTGTGGCTTGAAAAAAAAATTTTTTTTTTCAGATATCACACAAGCTTGTGTGTATAACAAGCAAAACAAAATGGGCACTGATTATTCTTCACCAGAAAGCAATTCTGATCCACATTCGATCTATCTTTAAACAAATGACAGCCTTTGCCAGAGCAGGTCTTTCATCAAGGCACTGGCACAAAATGTTGGCACAACCCTCACCTTCTCAGTAAGGGACTGACATGCCAGCCTGCAATAGGAAAGGATTTTCTAGGGCGACGCTTCAGCAGCAAAAAACTTTCAGAGGATTTGGAGCTGACATTTCCAACTGTCAGCATGTGGTGCCTGTGAGAGCTGAAGCGCTGATGGCCCAACCCCAGGGTCACTGCAGCATCACTGACCAAAGATTTGTGTCCTTATGCCACCTTCAACATCCCTCTCCGTATTCTTTTCAAGTGTATTTTGCTGTTCTTTATGCTTCTCACGGATCGACGTTTCTTTTCTTCCTTGTCATCCTTCGGCTTTCTCAGTCCCACTCTTTTCAACGAATCCTCCCGTCATTATTGTGGCTCCCAGTGTGAGCATGGGGAGCTGTCAGGCATCCTGGGCTACTGATTGAAAGAGGTCATAGATAGTAGGTCACGGTTTCCTCTCCCCCTTCTTTGCACTTCACTGTGATGGCCCAGCATGAGGGCACTCATTGATCCACACATCCCTCTAAATACTCCATGCAGAAAGGTCAGCATTTGGTAGTCAAATTCTGCAGTGAAAGGTTTGCTCAGCCTCTGAGTGAAAATGAACATGACTTCAATTAAGAAAGCAAGCATATTAGAGCAGTGCTCGAGAAATCTCCAACTCGTTAGGAATCTGTAATATGGCATCATTTATCGATTAATTCATTATAAAAACAATTAATTCAGTTAGATTACTTAATTAGACTTCAAGTGCCAGGCTTGGTCAACTGTCTAGAACTGGTTTATTATATAATGCACAATTAGAATGAAAGCTAATATGTTTCCAGCATCGCTGACAAGCTTGTATCAAGCAGCTATTCCAGAACTAAAATGCCACTGACAGCTCCAACACAATCGTCAGCTATTGCTCATCTCTTCGGGGCTCTCATGAGGCAGCTTTGAATTTTTTTCTCTGGCTTATTTTCCACATTTGTCAAGCAGAGGCTGCGGATCCATGATGAGACCTCAAGGGCACAGTCACTACTAACACTGCATAAGAGGTACTGTAGTGCTAGGAACGAGGTGGTGAATCACCAAGGGGATGCTGAAGGGACTGGCAGAAGATGGAGACAGTAAAGAAGTACATCATTCTGGTCTTCCTGGCAGATTAGCCTAGAGCAACTGAGACGTAACAGCGCACTGCGGTTAATGGGATGCGTGGGAGCCAGCAAGTATGTGGGCTGGCTCGTGTTTAAAATTGCAGTAATTTTAAATACTACACTGCAATTTAATCTGTCATTAGTGGGAGTCAGAATACAAGTTTGGGGCAAAAAAATTGACAGAAAACAGCACCTCAGTTTACTAAGGTCCAAGCGAATGACTGGATGATAGGAACTGACATTTTTCCATTTATCTCTTGATATATAGAACTACCATGTTGGAGGTTGACTGTAAACAAAAGGTGTTTATGCTTTACTTTATCAGAGTGCTTGTTGTGGCTTTTCAAGGAGCTGAGACAACATAAAATCCTTTGCAGTAGATTCATGCCTGAGCATGCAAGTGTGACGCAAAGGCCAGCTTTATTGCTAGTTACCCGAAAGCATGAAATGAAGGATAACGAAACAGCAGTGTCAAGGTTTATTGGACATTTTGTCTTTCACTTGGATGGTTATATTTACAAGAGAAACTGCTGAAAGGCAAATGCCCTTAAAAAAGGCAGGGAGTCGTGCCAGAGTTATTTCTGAGCTGGCAGTGTAGCAACTATCCGCCTCGCCCGAGACAAATCACACTCTGTTATAGAAAGATAAAAAAAAATGGGCTGTGTGTCAAATTGGTATTATTTTCATAAACCTGTGTTCACACATTTATTTTGGAATAAATGTGGCAAGAACTATTCCCCTAGTAACAAATCGAAAAATAAATAAAATCAAATATAACATTAGAATTTCGACTGCACCACCACAGACATGATATTGGATTGTGTAAATATAAGAAAGCCTTCAAATCAGTTTTAAATAACGTGACTACAGTGTGTGAGGAAACTGAGAACACCATCCCTGACCTCTACCCACTGAGATCAACTGCAAAACCGACTGCCCACTGACCTTCTCACCCAACATCAGTAAATGATTTCAATAATACTACTGTGACTAATATTTTGAAGGAAAAAAATCCTTGAAAATGGCCTAAGAAATTTTCCAGCATCTAGCAGAAAGGTTATAACTGGAGTGTAGAAGTGAGATTAAATCTGAAATAAAATGTATATGTGTGTG
>JAOTQW010000008.1:9412319-9437188 GCA_026260075.1 Sisor rabdophorus
CACACACAGTCATATACATACATGCATGCATGCATACATACATGTATAAATTCTCTTACCGTCCTCTGTTTCTTGCCATACAATGCCTTCCAAATTGACACTGGTGCCTGGCTCACAGGGGCCTAAACACTCTGGCTCTGTAGCGAGCGCTACATCGGACGTGTTGACGGCGACTGAGCGTGTGCGGACCATGATCTGTTCACATGGAGAGGAGATATCTGTGCTGCCAACCGGAGCGAGAAGATGAAGAGGTGGAGGGGCCGGTGTCGAAACTGGGGACTCCATCTGCACAAACATAGAAGGGAAATAGGATGAGTTAAGCTTTGGGGAAATAACAGGGCAAAACCTGATCAACAAAAGAGTTTCGAGTCCAAAAACGTAAAGAAAAGTAAAATAATTTGAATATGGTTGCAACTGAAAGCCATAAAGGATCTAAAAACAACCACTGACTTAGAAATGCATGACTATATACTTCAAACTCAGTTGCTTTAGTTATGTATGATTTTACCCCTAAAACTAGACTATGGTCAAGATATGATAAGGTTTTTTTTTTTAAAGGCACCATTTCAAGTCGAAAGTTAACAAACGGAAGCAATTGGATAAGATAGTTATAGTTACAGATAAATGACAATGTTGTACAGCCGGATTTTAATGCAAGCCAAGCTCCACAGGTTTACTCTCTATTTTCTTTTTAATTCTGCACACAGGTTGTTCATCCTTTAGAAGATAATGACACTAATTGCTTTCATTATCTAAAAAGCAAACACAAAAATGTAAAAGAAACTATGCTAACTAATCATTAAACCATCATGTTGTTGAAATAAAATGAAATAAATGACACCTATTCCTGTAACAAGCAACAACTGTTATAAACGCAAGATTATAAAATGTAAGTGCGGAAACTTTGCATTTTTTTTCAGCAGCCTATTTGTATGTCTACTGTAACATTAATCTGCATAATACATTGAAGGAAGACATTACAATAATGGTGCTAAAACACCAACACATCAAACCGAGACCACACGGTGTAATGACTTTAGTCAAAAAGGAATTTTTAAATGACGTGTTTTTTTTAAAGACAGTCTTTTGTCTGGAACAAATAGAAATTTTAAAAGCCAAAAAGCGAATGTTTCCTTAACTTGTGTGGTAAAAGTGAGAGATGCATCACAGCTGACACTTTGAGAAACCTCAGCTATCAACATCTTCTGCAATACGAGAAGTGTGTTGTGGCAGATGCTGTCAAATGCAGAGCTGTGTTGTGGGAAACAGTCCACAGTAGTAAAGGGTCATTAATTATTCCCAAGTGAGCAATCTCAGTAGTATAGAACAGATAATAAGGAGCCACAGGGACTCTTTACACTTCAGGCAGACATTTTACATGTGACACTGTCTTGTTTTTTTCTATTTTACGACAGTTTTAAAGGTAAAAATCTGTTTAATTACAATTTGTGCTTATTTAAACGATGGCTGTCAAGTGATACTATAGTTGCTCTCGAAGGTATATCAGAATTGAGGTAGCTTTTTCAAGCTTTTCATTACATTTACATTTTATACAATAATTCATTCGTCTCAGCACGAGTAAAACGTTCTGTACATATGAATAGAGTCACTGACTGTAAACAAAAGAAGCCACATTCTGACTGCCTGCCCGTGGGAAAAAGATTTGTCGGTTGCTTGTGATTTAAAGGTGTTGAAAGAGGCAATTAATTTGCTTTGGTTATAATCCACTGCTTTCGAAAGCCGCACAACAGAGTTACAAGCCACATGGAAAAAAGAGATACTTATATTTTGATTCAAAATGAAAAAATGTATTGAAACTGTAGATGGAGGAAAAAACTGAAAAAAGCTGTTTTTACTTTTGTCCTGAGATTTTACTGCATAGAATAAAGTTTATCCAAAATACCAAGTTTCACATTAAAGGTGTTTTTGTTAACAGGAAAAATAAAATAAAACAGTTTTTATGCTTAAAATTAATCACCAAAAAATTATAAATGGATCAAAATCATATTACGTTATATTAATCATATTAAGTTTTTTGAAAGATATAAAATGTCATGGATGGTGCAGTGGTTAGCACTGCCTCGCCTCACACAGAGAAGGTCCTGGTTTTGATTCCCAGGCAGGGTCTAACTTTGTGAAGTTTGCATGTTCTCTGGGTTTCCTCCGGTTTCCTCCCACAGTCTAAAACATGTACATTAGCTGTATTGGTGTCTCTTAATTGGCCATAGGCTGGGTGCAAGTGTGTGGTTGTCAGTCGATGTGTGGAGCGCTGGGATAAGCTCCAGCAAACCCCTGTGACCCTGAGTGGTTAAGAAGGTATAGATTTTTTTTTATTCAGCTTAAATTGAGACTGTTGAATCAAATGAGGATATGGTGTTTATTCACTCTTTATTTGTTGTACTTCCTCTATACCTAAATTATTGGTCTAAATAGTTTTTCCTTAAAATAAAACTAGAATGAAAATGATGCCAAATGGATGGATTTAACCAAAAAGAAAAGATAGACAATCTGCAAACCAGCATACCAATATTTGATAACAAATGCTTCTGTTACCCTGAGCTTAACATGCAAAAACATCCCCATGGCTTCCGACACAGATTGAAGCGTTCCTATAACTAAAGAGAAAAAAATCTATACAGTGACAACTGTGACATCCTTAGCCAACAATGTGTAAATCATGTGCACCCAAGAATGAATGAAAACAACAGTCTAAACTAATAGTATGCCTTTTTATGTAGAGTACAAATTTTTGTTGTTGAAGATTCTGATGTTAGCCTTGGTCATTGTCTTTCTATCTAAAACCAGTGCGTTACGCCAAGAGGTCCACATTTCAGCTCTCGAGCCATTTATTAAAATGTGTCAACATGAGCTATTCAGTTTTTTGATGGCTTGCAACCGAGATGTGGATTTGCATGTCTCTAAATAAGGACTGTATTGTAGTCATCAATATGCATAATGGAATCATAAGCATTTTCCTATTTAATTCGAAATTCCTCATCTTGTGAAAGAGTTGAGGAAACTAGACTTTATTATTATGCTTTATTTATAGTGAATGTTTCTTGCCTGCAGAAACCTATTCCCATGACCTAGCAGTTAAGAAAACCGACCAAATACAAAAACTGGTTATTTACAGCTTGGTTGACTTTGTGCTGAACCATTGTAACACCACTTCACTACACACTATAAAATCATCAAGATCTTTAAAAGCTTCTTATTAGTAAAATGTTTTAGTATTGTTCAGGTTTTGTTGCCAAGCTGGGAAAGCTGACAATTTTCACAATTTGCCTTTTTAAAATATGAAATGTAAAAACTTTTTTTGCTCTTCACTTTCATTGCATATATTAAAATCACATGGTCTATGCTGTGAACATTTCTCTTAGAACATACAACCCAACAGCATATTTTCCAGTCCATTACAGACAACTCTGTGTTAAAAAGTTTTCTTCAAAAAAACATGAGGACCTGGGGGTTGTCATGAGAATCATGAGAATCCTGCTAATGTGACCAACCGTGTTGGTCACCGAAATGACAGCAACACAGCACCGGGGTAATTTGACGCTCGTTTACTTGCCACAGCCAGTGAACACATTTCGGTAAGAGAACAGGGGGGGTGGCAGTATTAATGAGCCGAGCTGGAACAAGAGCAGTGACTTTCTTTCAGTTTTGTGTCTGGATGCTGCTTCACCAGAAGCAACAAGCGCCCAGCTGCATTGAGATGAGAGAAAGCGGCTGTAATTGAGTAGGCAGCTGGTGCACTCAGCAGACAGAGGATTTCTGAGAACACCTCATGAGGATCTTACTGTCAGGGATATTACTGAGCCCATGGTACCAAAACAGATGTCGGCACTTGCAAGGGGAGAAGCAGTTTCGAAATATGAACTGAAAATAAACGGTCCGATTCAGTAATTTACTGTACATGATTATTGGATTCCTGAACCTTACTGAACCTTCCTGAACTTTAAACACACAATCTTCAATTCTCAAAGGCGCTGCAAGTTTTGTGAGGGTCACACACTATAATTTCAGCCACATCTCACCAGTAAGTCTTGCAGGACTGCTTTATTACATAAAAGGACAAGGGTTTCTTTGGGGCTATGGAATGTTAATCCTGTTGAACAGCAGCAGGCAGCACTCATTCTTCAGCAGCTTCTATGAGCCCAGTGTGTTGGACGGCAGGGACGTTTAAGTGCATTCCAAGCTACCTTCCCTTTTAGACACACTGGCATGCTGTTTAGCTGGCCTTTAATTCATTGGCCACACTTGTCACTTATTTCTCGGCTTGCCAGAAGAAATCCAGCAAACTACCAGTACAAATCTGCATTCACTTTGTTTCCATTGTTTGGGATGAATGAAAAGTATATAAAGGGGGAAAAAAAACAAAAATAAAACATACCAAGCAGACTGAATGGTCCCATTTACTGAACCACCTTGAGGTAAAAAAAATGGTATACTAGTACTATATTCAAACATAATATAATGCTAAAATAGTTCTACAGAATTTATGTTCATCATAAAATTCTTTACTGCCATACTTGTTCCATTTCATAGAGACTTTCATAAGAGTATCAGTAATAAAAATAAACACAATTTATACAGAAATACTTTCAAACCGCCTTGCATATTTTAATGAATACATTTTGATTTGATTTTATCATTTTGCCTTTTCTTTAATCTTTTTAAGCAGCTACTGAAAAAAAAAAATTTTTAATAAAAAATAATTTTCTTTTCTTATCTCTAATATTATTTAACATTAAATTCCTGAACAACTTTTCCAACCGGTTTTAACAATTTTAACATTTTGCATGTTAGTAAACCATACAACCTGTGTTAAATAAATAATATAAATGTAAGAAATGTTGTTATAATACACATGTGGCATTGTATACACTGAATACACATTGTTAACTGGCACAAATAAAAATGTACCATGTTTAGAGCACTTTTAATTTTTTGTTTCATTCATGACAGAAAATGGTTTAATTTTGCTGCATTCTGCCTTTTCTGTCTTGGCAAACTTCTTTTAAAGTGTCCTTTTTTTTGCAGAGAAACCTCTTCAATAGTGTTTTCAACTACATCACATTTTGGTCAGTTACCCAGATGTGGAGTAGTAACTTAATTGCACTGCATGATTAAATGTGCTAGCTAGATGTTGTTCTATTCATTTCTGATGTATATCGAATTTATGAATGTGTGGAAGCTGCTAAATCACGAATGACTTGGTAAGCAGAAAAGAGCGTGATAATTTGGCAAACTGAAGTTATTAGGTGTTAAAAATCTGTACAAGCTGGCTCCTTTATTGAGGCCTGAAACCCGACAATTTGATCTTATATTTCTTATTCCAATATATTGAACTACCTTGTACTTACGCCAAGCCCACACACCGCCAAAGACCTTAAATGCTTGAATGATTTGACAGTTGAGAACCAGATGGCATGTGGATGGGTGGAGTTACAGAATCAACACATCAACATGTGAACACAACAACAATAATAATAATAATAATAATAATAATAGATAGTAAATGGAGAACCATTGACTACATTAGAAATTACAAGAACAAAAAATAGACAAAAGATAATTTTTCTGGAAATAATAATTTCTCTTCTTCAGATGCTTTGTATGACATGTTATACCTTTTGGCAGTCACTAATTCAGGGAATTAGTACATCCCTAAAAAAGCACAATAATTAAGGGTTTTTTGAGCTACAATCAGTCTAACCTGTGAGTTTGGTCGGTGTGCTGCCAATACAGTCTGTGTCTTTATTTATGACGTGTTGCAAAATCACTATATTTCAGGGCAGTGAAAGGTCACATCAAATACCAGGAAATGCTCAAAAATTACACAAAGCTGCGGAACATATTTAGCAGTTATACGATACGCTACACTAAAACGCCAGGAAAAGTGAACCCACTAACAGCAACACAGACCTCCTACAATCAAAAGCATGGTGCGTCCAGACCAGAGAATGGCTCCAAACCAAAAACCCATGCTTACAACTCTAAGGGAAGACCACCAAACACTAACCATAAGCAACTGTGTCCTGGAAATGACACGCCATTGCAACCCAAGCTTGCAAGACACAGTGCAAAGGGAGGTACAGCTGGAGAACAGGCACTGAAAACATGACCTAAATTAATACTCAACCATAGCTGCAGCGGCAGCAGTGTTCAATAAAAACAAAGTCGGCTTCCTGGCTCAGTTTCTCTTTTGTGGTTTTAAACACACCATTAGTGGTTCAGAGCTAGTTTTTCTTTGAGCAGGCTTGATTTCTTCAGGTTTGCGTACAGTCAGTCCACACCCTGGCTCTCTAAAGCCTGCTTTGTGGTTAACATACAATTAAGATTTTCAAGCAGATGACATTTTAAGTCAAAAGATGGTTTACATTTTGGGTTAAAGACCAGCGTTACCTATAGCCACGAATAATTTACTCATCTGGCTTTGCCAAAGTGCATCAATAAATGATTAGAAGAAAACAGCTACTGCATTTTTTTAGGGTTGGTAAAGTCTAGCAGGATTTACCTTGTTTGACTTGAGTCTCGACATGTAAAAACACACTGACTGCATGAATCATGGCTGATAATCAGATTCCATTTGCACTACCACATTGGACTAGCATGAGCTTCGAATGAATGTGGGAAATTATTCTGGAGACTGAAATGTAAATATGTTTATTGAAATAAATAATTTTCTAATCAACCAATCAAACCAAAACTAATCAAATCAATCAAATCTAGTTTAGGGTTACCCATTTTGAATATTGCCAAGTTAACTGCAAGCATTCTCAGGGTAACCTCTGGAAAATATATAAAATCAGTATACACACTTTAGCAGACATTTTCAGAAAAACGTAATAAAAATAAAAAATAAAAAATGTGTGCTCATGTAATCATGTAAGACTTTTAATGTTAAGTCTGTGTAAAAAAATGGATACAGCTAGATATTACAATTTTTGCCTCGATAGTGGTTGATATTCATAACCTCTGGGGTCAATACCTATTCATATTGGGTTTTAAACTGATTAACTAATTTAAAATATCCCACATTTAATTAAAACCCTCCTTACGTGTCAAACTACCTCCTACTAGGCTCCTGTAGATGTCACCGATACATATGGTAATTGTCACACAAGCAAGCATGGTGGAAAAAATAAGGCTGCCTCTGGCTTTGTATTTGATTTATTGATGGCTATTTGTTTTATTTTTATTTTATTGCAATATGCATTGTATTGCAATACATCACTAGATTACTCATAAAACCTGTGCCAATACACAGCACAACTCACCATGAAGAAAAAAGGAATAACATTAAGGCACATAAAATATCATCTGTCTAAGTGCTTTTACGTAGGTGACCAATAGACCCAAATTTTCCACAGAAACACAAAAAACTTTTGACTAGTTGTTGACAACAGTACATTAATCATAGGTAAGGCAAGGCTCGCTAAAGCATTTTAAATGCTGTGTGTATGAGAGAACAGGTCAGGCTTCTTATTCTTGTTGCTTATTTAGACATTGGCAACTGTGTAATGCGAAACGGCGGTAATATATAGTAAATCCAGTAGCAAATCCAGATCTTACTTGTCTTTCAACCCTAAATCCTGAAAAGTTTTCACTGTGTAGTGGAAACAAAAAAATAATTAAAGAAGTGCCCGATAAAAGATCTATATAAATAAAGAACAAACATGTATATCGATCAAAAAACACAGCGCTTGTTCTTAGCCACAATGGCATGAGTGTCATTATGCCCTAACGGAGGAGCTTCGAAATGGGTTATTTGACCCCGTCAGGATTTGGTCAGCGGTGTTGGGTGCTGGAGTTTTAGTTCAGGTCAGGTAAAATCTTGCTTTAAAACCACTACATAACCCCCAAGGGTGGAAAAAGTACATCTGCCCAACAAGTCTCCAATGTTCACCAGAGAAACCACATGTCTGTGTTTTATTACTGTAAAACAAAAAAGGGGGAAAGAAATTAAAAATAGATGAACAGTGACCAAGTAGCAGGAATTATTTCTGTAGCGAAACGAGCTGTGTTAGGCTGGTGGGGGTGTGAGGCTAAGAGTGGAACGGGGGATGGGTGACACTTTTGTTTTGTGTGTTCTCTTAGTGAGGCAAACAAAGAAGTATGCGGATGTTTTAAGTCTCTATGGATTTCACACAGATTTATACTGTACTGTTGTTGAATAAATATTTCTGGTGGACATTTTCCTAAAAATACAGCTCTGATTACACTGACAAAATAAAGACTATACTACTAATAGAATCTAAAATCTATTTGTCATATATGTACCCATATACAGTATTTACATACTGTATATGGGTACATATATGACAAATAGATTTAGATAGACAGATAGACAAACAGACAGATGAATCTCCCACTGCCTGCCACCAAAGATAAAAAATACTACTAAAGAGAATTAAACCTTTTTTTATTAATTCCTATAGTCTTGTAGGTTTTACAAGAGGAGTAAAGCTAAATAACTTCTTGACTTGTATATCTCCAAGATTGACACTGTGTAAATTATTCTGGTCTAAAAATCTTTAATTGTAAAACTGTATGCGTGTGGAGATGGATAGAAACATAGATGGATGAACAGATTGATGGATAAATAGACTCATAGGCAGATAGATGGAATTATTGGTCTTTTATGGTATAAACAGGATTTCAGATCAATAAATAGCTTGGGTAGCCTTGATATATTAGACAGACAGACAGGCAGACATATGTGCAATATACATGCAGTAAAAGTTAAATTCCTTGTTTGAGTACATCAGCGATTAAATCTTGGTAATAATAGAAAGGTATGATATAATTATTACCATAAATAACAAAGAGAATGCATGCAAACGGATTAGGGAGGTATAGCTGTTTATATCTGCTATAATGCAAGTTTGTCTCTTGGAGTTTGCAGAGATTTTTTAAATAGTTGTTGCCCAAAGACAGACACGACACTTCAGGACTTTCTGTAAATACAATTGTCACATCACACCACTGGGTTTACACGCCTGGTTATTTGTAACTGGTGGGACAAAGAAAAAAATGGGATGAGAGAGAGGAAACTGGAAAGGAAGCCAGGAATCATTTACATTTACAGCATTTGGCAGACACCATTATCCAGAGTGACTTATAACTGAGCAATTTGGGGTTAAGGGCCTTGCTCAGGAGCCCACAGTGGTGGATTGGTTGTGCTGGGAATTGATCCCCAGTCTTTCTGGTATCAGCCCAACACATTAACCACTAGGCCACCCCTACCTCAAGCTATTTATTTATCTAAAATACCATAAATGTGTAACAACTAGCGAATATAAGTTCTGGCGCCTTTACCAACTACACCACGACGCCAGCCATTATTTAGATTTTTAAACTTGAAGGTTGTTAAGTAAACAGATCTATGAGCAAGTTACAGATGATTTAAAAAAAACCCCAGAAAACTCTTATTTCTGTCAGTCATAATGAAGTGCAACAAACATTGTAAAGCACTGCTTTCTATCAGGAAAACAGATTCACTGGCAGACCTTACAACAACAACAACACGCTTAAGCAAAGTGGATCCCAATCAATCCAGAGAGACTTTTTAAACTAAATCCCGCTGGTGATGACACAGTTTAACTAAAGTCAGGCTATGTTTAGAAAGACTACACTCTAAACACTCTTCCAGGTTAATGTCATTAATCTGAGCTACATAAACAAGGCAGTGCTAAGGAGTTTTTGAAAAGCTTACAGGAAAGGAGAAAGCAAGAGAGAGAGAGAGAGAGAGAGAGAGAGAGAGCAAAAGAAAAAGGGTGGCTAGGGAGAGAGATAAGAAGCCAAAAGGAGTATGAAGACTTCTTCCTGTCAGCCGTGCATCCTTAACAGAAAAAAATGTCATCGTTGTTGACTGTGAGGATAAAGGCAGTAGACACGTCACTTTACTTTTATTTCAACACATTCCAGCACATGAGAAAACGGTGTCTGAAAGCCAAATGACTGGAAACTAAACAAAGAACAGAGAAAACCACATATTTGACAATTAAATAAAACACTTTAACACAGCTATCCAAAACACACAGCTTTAGAAACTTTTTTTCCTCCTCCTAGACCTGACAGGGCAGCACAAGGGGTACCACCAGAATGACTCATCGGTAAGGTATTTTGAGGTCACAGTAAAATAAAATGAAACCCAAACAAACAAACAAAACTTTCCCAACTAAACAAAGTAGAAAACCCTAACCATAAGCTAAGAAAAGCACATTTTGCAAAGCCCAAGCATGATGCTAATCGAGATAGCAACAGACCTTGTTCTCAAATTTGTCAGCTTATGTAAGTGCTTCTGGCTACAGACCAAAATATAACAAGTAATAAAACAAATCGGGCAACAAACGGCCCTGACCTATAATTAGAGAGCAGGAGTCACTGAAAATCTGATTAATGGGAACCAAAAGTTCTCTTTAATTTCAGCTTAGCTTGGCCTCTCAAGGCTACCCTACTGACCACATTTGAGGTGCTAAATTGGTAGGTGTGGAGATGCCAAACCCCCGAGTCTAACAGTTGGAAAGGGAGGTCAAGCAGTGTGCCAGACTATTAAGTGACATGCTGCAATATCACCACATGCATACACACACAAAGAAACGCACAAACACAACCGTAGAACTGTCACAAAGATTACATGACCGTTAACCACAAGCCTCCTGCAACCCAAGTCTTTTGATTTCAGCCTTACACTAGAAATGGGCTCAAAAGCATGCTGGAAATCCCCACTGATGCTGAAAGTAACACCTCAAGGGGGAAAATAACAAGGAAACAGTAGATACACCAGCCAAATCGATTCTTCAGGACAGATTTAACGGCATAATAAACAACACAAGGACTTTTAATAAATGCAAAAGCAAAAACAAACAAACAACCCCAAAATGAATAGCAAGCAAATAAGATTACGGCAGTTCATATTTCACCCTGTAAACACATACATTTAAACAGTCCTATTATTTAATCTGCAGGTAATAGTTTTGCAAAAAACAAAAACAAAAAAAACAACCAAAACAATCTTGCTTTTATATAAAGAAAAACACAACTATCAACTATTCCTCTATCTAAATAGGGCAGAGCTGCAATTTGCACTGCAACTAAAAAACTAGTAATACAGGATGCAAAAACGATAGCCGAGTCAAGTGAACAGTCTCACCTTTCACACTCGAAAACAACTGCTCTCATCGTAGCTAAAAAAAAGGGAGAATTTTCCACCTGACTTCATTGCAGCTACCGGATCCCTGCAGATTTCCTGTTAGGGTCTCATCGAGATGAAGAGTGGAAGTGGCCTTTGTATGAGGTTCCCCCATTGCCTCAATAGCTTTCAGTCATTATAGAGTGAGTGCACTCACAGTCTGAAAGCGTGGGAGCCTGTTGTGGCATACTAGAGCCATACGGCCAAACAGGTGAACAGAAAAACAGTGGGCCGGAAGAGCTCATCTGGGTGATTTACATACCACAGTGTAACCAACTAACATGTCGAATGGGTGTGCAAGAAGTCTCAGGGTGATGCGATTAGCCAAAAGTGGTAGCTCCATTAACAGAGCACATTCTTGAGAACCGATTTAGCAAAAATGCAAACCAGACGACATCAGATGTAAAAGACTTTTACGGTGTAAAAAGTTGTATGATTTTTTTTAAATCCAGTAAGTCATTAAGGATTAAAACCCCAAGCAATGAACGTAATGTGTTACAGATTTGTCTCTGCCCTACTAAATTAAATTATGAGCCGCTGTTTGGCAGCCTGCGATTTTGGTTTAGCAAGAGAATTAAGCAGTTGAGGCCAAGCACAGGACCTTATAGGAAAATGGGAGGTAGAAGGGGGGTAGGGAGGAAGAAGAGGTGCTGAGGGTTCTCAGCAGGGCGTTTTCCTAAGCTTCCCCTAGCCTTAAAAACAGCTGCAGGGAATCCAATCACCTGCTGCTGAGACGAAAGAGAGCCACACGTCCTGATATCACAAAGAAACCAGATCTAGGTGATGGTCATTAAATCAGGCTTCAAAGAATAGCTACTGGTCTCAGAGACAAAATCAACATGGCTAATATATCCATAGAGCTTTACCTGACGAAAAAGTAATAGAACGAAGGAGTCATTCCTGGATCCCACAGCCAAAATTGTTGCCTCTTTCCACAGCAGCGATATTAACTACTCACTTTTGAGTGAGCCTAAGACTTGTATGTTTGTTTAAGCTAGCAAGGATGTGTGTGTGTGGTGCACGCGAGAGAGAGAGAGAGAGAGAGAGAGAGAGAGAGAGAAAGAGAGAAAGAACAAGAGAGAGGGGTTAGTGTGTAAATGATGGAAAATGAACAGTCTAGCAGGAAATAAGGAGTGGCAACTTCAACACCTGCGCTCGCTGTTGCTAGCAACCGCAAGTCTACTCTCTGCAAACCAATAGAGGGTTAGGGGCTAAACTAGGGACCAACTGAAAAAAAGAAAAACCCATGGGACACCTCTGACACATGATTTAGTCAGTTACATATGAAGTTAAAAAAATTTAAAAAATTTGCTTTTACGACTATCCAAAAAAAAAAAGACAAAAAGTTAAATAAAATGTAACAAACAGTTACAATGCCTAAAAAAACGGCCATCCAAGTTAATATTTAATTAAACCTTCTCTGGCAACCATTACTTTAAGTGATTCTTTAGATAAACCGCATACTTAGAAAATAAATAAAATAAAATAATAAAGAAATCTCTGCAACAAATGGAATTACTGAGCTCCTGTCATGGCCTCTTGAAGGGATTAGGGTTTGGACTAAGGCACTCAAACCCAGTTTATTTTTGTCGTGTCTGTGGGCTTATATTATCGAATTCACTGTAGCATGCATCACTTCCACTTTACACCAAAATGCCTGCTTATCCGTTACTGCTAAAATCTTCATAGCGTGTGGTTTCGCAGTTGATCATGCAGTAGTTTCCTCTAGCTGCCTGGCATGAAATACAACCCAACTGCACCGAAAGATGTTTGTGGGCTTTGAAGTGGTTTCTTAGATATTTTGTTTTCTCTCTATTTAAATTAGCGTCTTTAATGCAGAGCAAATGCAGAACTGACCCTCTTCAAATACAATGGAAGAATTCCAAAGGGATGAAACCGGGGAGGAAAAAAAAACCCCAAATGTTCCAGTAATTCTATAAAAATCTGTATGCTTTTATTTTTCTTTACTCTGTGTGTTTTTTTATGGCATTTATATCAATGCCAAAAATGCCAATTATTCCTACTTCAAAAACTTAACATGAATACCCTGGTTTACCGCCAAGAGATAGAAAGAAGAGCGAGGGCTAGAGAGAAAGAGAGAGAGACAGAGAAAGAATAACTAATAAGGCAGGAGGAAGAGGGGAGGGGAAGAATTGAAGGCATCGAAGGAAACCATATTTTCTTTCAATAACAATAGCTAAAGGAGTGTGTTAAGGCAAAACAGAAAAATGCCTTGGGGCAGAAACTTAGTTACTACAGCAACTCTGTGGTTGACGTTGCAATAATAGACTTCATGTTTTGCTTTTCATATATGAAAGGAAGAAAAAGTGAGCGAGTGACAGTGGGGGAGGGGTGTTTACAAAGTGGGATTATAGCAAAGTGGGGGAGGGGCATTGAAGTTTGCTGAGGAGGCAGTCAAGGCTATATTCTCTTGCATCCGACCTCCAATTGATAAGCAGCAGAGACCCAAAGACTAACAGTGTAATATTAAGGACACCACTTTGTCTTTGGCTCTGGACCAGTTCTCAAGGACAAAGACATGATGGAGGTACACTGATTATCCAGAGATACAGCCGGGGCTGACAAATCTTATGTGTATTAGCCTGGAGTAAAAGCTCAAGTGTGCTGCCAGGTCACATGACTTAGTTGCTGGGGAACTGCCTAAACGGTAGCTAATGATGTATTATCGCATGCTGAGCTAGTTAACTGCATTAGGTAAAACAAACTAAGGACAGAAAATGAAACAAAACTCATGAACAAATTCTAATAAAAGGGTACTATCCCTGAAAAAAATTAAATATTTCTTACATCTTTTCATGTAAAAACACAAAAAAATGAAACTCTGCTTCAATTTAACGTAGTGAATGTACAGCTTGTGTAACAGTGTCAATTTGTCTTTAAAAAAATAATGTTTAAACCGCTGGGAAGAAAAGTGAGGAAATGTCCAATTTGGGTGCAAGTAGCCACCATGTTTTTGAATTTCCAACAACCAGGAATGCATGTCCTTAAGGACTTTTTGTGCGTAATTGTAATTTTGGAATGGTGTTTGAGTCTCTTACTATTTTTCATTCATTCATCTTCTGTACCCGCTTATTTTCGAACTTTCCGGGGTCACTGGAGCCTATCCCAGCGCACATAGGGCGAGAGGCAGGAGGTACACCAGTCACACACACACACACCCATACACACTCACATTCACTCTCTATGGGTAATTTCAAGTCACCAATCAACATAATACATGTTTTTGGACTGTGGAAAGAAACCAGAGTATCTGGAGGAAACTCACGCAAGCACGGGGAGAACATGCAAACTCCGCACAGAAAGACCCCGTGCCTGGGATTCGAACCCAGGACCTTCTTGCTGTGTGCGACCATGCTAACCACTGCGCCACCGCGCCGCCCTCTTTCTATTCTTATTAAACAAAATTTCTGCTATTTGTTTTGGACATTTAGTATCACTCAGATGAAGATGGGTTCCCTAACGAGTCTGGTTCCTCTCGAGGTTTTGTCCTTATTCCAGCTAAGGGAGTTTTTTGTTGCAACAGTCTCCGCTGGCTTGCTTATCAAGGACAAACATAGCTGCTTCGAGACAATGTCTATTGTAAAAAGTGTCATACAAATAAGAATTAATTGATTTGGATTTAAATAATTTCTTTACTACTCTTTGTTCAGTGTTTTAACCATAATGGTAGTTGTTCTTGCACTATTGTCCGTGTTCTGTGTACTGCGAGTGTTAGAAAAGTCTTTGTGATAGATTGTAACAGGGTTATTTCCAGGACCTGCTTAAAATAGAATCCTAATTTTCTATTATTGGGTATTACGTTTCTGGACTAAAAAAATCTGTGATATATTCCTACTGCTTACTTGTTTTCTCATTAGTGGAGCCTTTTCCAAAGATATTTTACTTGCTTCAGTGCAGTTTCTGTTGCAATTTTGATCGCAATCACCTCCCAGTGCTACCAGAGTCTGGCACGATATTTTTGCTGCAGTTTTTTTTTAAATCAATGGACAAGCAGGCAAAATTTGTTTTTTTCTTTTTAACCATATTTGTTGTTGAATTCAGCAGTTCCGTATAAACTGCACCAACTGTTCCATGTTGTCACATTGTCAGACAAACAAATCAGGGAGTACTGCTTCAAGTACAATTTTTAAAAAGGTAATACATGAGATTGACACCCTGAACCTAAACTTGCTTATCTTGCATACAAGATGCTGAATTATGTCCTGACATTTTTTGACAGTTTTTTTTAATCATGTATAGCCGAGCAGACTACACATTAGCTAAGCTATTCTATTTCGCTCTGCATCCTTGTTTCCACACCATTTCCTTTATACCCTCTGTGAAGGGTACTGTAATCTTTTTTTCCTTTTACATACACAATATTGTCAAATGTTTGTGGTCCCCTGACCATCAGATTCATATGTGGTTTCTCTTTAAATTGCTGATAGATAAAATCACACCGTTGTTTAGAATGTTTTTGTGTGTTGTAGCATAACATTATTCCTTCACTGCAACTAGGAAACTCCAACACTGTTCCAGAATGACCATGACCCTGAGCTCCATTCTCACATTGTGTGTTATTATTAGAAAGGGGGGAAAAACGATTGATCGGCACAAAGTCCTGATCATAACACTGCTTACCTGACATTAGTGTCTGATCTCACTAATACTGTTGGAGATATCTCACAGTCAAGCTTCACACTGTAGAGGAAAGTCTTACTAAAAGAGTGGAGCTTAATCAAATAGAAAATAGAAATTAATCTTGAATAAGATGTTTGTAAATTGTATGTGTGTGATGCTCAGGTGACTAAAACTTTTTGGCAATACTGAAGTACAACAGCACCATTGCAGTGTTTTGCCCTGATCATCAAGCTAAAGCAAAGCCTGCAGATGTATCAATTCACTTGCAAAAGTGAGCTTCTTTTAACACCTCGTCACATCATGCTTCTGCCTACGCCACGTCCTACATCTTGGTTTGTCAAAGGAGGCTTTGTGTGAAGCAGCTATGAGGAATGTGGTGTATGCCTATCAAACTATGGGACAATGGAACCAATGAATTAGAGAAAATGGGGAAAATGCAGTTTATAAAAAGCTTCGCATTCTCCAGAGTGTTCAAGTGAAAGAATGACAATTCGGATTTCACCAAATTGACTCCTAGCCGCAGTAAAGAGATTACAGAGTTACCGTGAAGACAATAGAAGAACGTAAAAAACAATTTTCCAGCTCAAGGACAAAATGAGACTAATCGTTCTGTTGTCATGACAACGGCAATTGGACATGAAGCAGGAAGCAAGCGTGTCTTTAAACTCCAATCTAACTTTCCTAATTGGTAGTCGGTAGACATTAAGCAGAGGAAAATCTGACAGTTGAGAAAAGTACATGCAAGGAAATAAACTAGATGGTACAAATATCCTCGAAAAAAAAATTTCCCTTTAGTAACTTTTAAACAATCTCTGCACCGCTCAGGCCACTTTGTGCTTACATCTTCCCACCCATTTCCCTGTTACCCCATGTCTAACCCCTGACTCACTCCAGCAGAGCAGTATTTATTCCAACAGGAATAAAACTCAAAAGCAGCATAGGAGGGAAGGGAAGTGAAGTTTAAATAGTGAGAGGCTAAAGAGATAAAGAGAATTCCTCAATAACAGAGGGCAGATTTCCTGTTCCACTGCTTAAGAAAGGCAAACAAGCAAAGAAAAAAAATCAAACATGTTTAAAGTGATTTGAGTGGTGCATTTTAACAGCACTGTAGAGCTTTTTTTTTTTTTTAGCTAAAATTTTTCAGTAGGCAGTCATGATCCAAGTATGATCATTCCAATTGCCAACACAGCATTATTCTGTTAGATCCCTGGTGCATTTATGTTCATCTTACATTAATATTGTTTAGCTATCAGTCCAACACCTTGAGGTGCCCAGAGGTGCCCACACTTTTCCAGCATGCCAGCTACTTTTTAAATAACCAAGTTAAAATTATCTTTAAAATCTTTTGCAGTCATATTGGTCATTTGCCTGAGTGTCAGAAAAGGTCAAATTTCAGACTGGGTGCCTTGTATGTCACATGACACATTTCACAGTAAGGATGGATGATAGGCTGACATCTATTTTTTAAATGCCATGCGATCTACATTTACAGTATTTGGTAGATGCCTTTATTCAGGGCAACCTGCATTTATCTCTCTCTTTATACAGCTAAGCAAGGCACAGGGTCTTTCTGTGCCACGTTTGTATGTTCTCCCTGCACTTGCGTGGGTCACAGTCCAAATAATGCCATAAATTGCCCCTATGAGTAACAGTTTGTTTGGGTGTGTGTGGCCATGTAATGGACTCGCCCTATGTGCACCGGGATAGGGTCTAGCAGACCCCTGTGACCCTGATTTAGGAAATAAGTGGATATAGAAGATGAACGAATGAATGAATGAACCCTGGTCTTTCTGATATGTTGAACACCTAAACCATTAAGCCACCACTTCTACCAACTACTAATGATCCACAAACTCTACCTTTGCGATCGGATGGTAGATCGCGATCCCTGCCCAAACCCCTGAATGTTGTATTTTTTGTTCATTTTTAAAAATAGTCCTCCTAATCTTTAGATAAAAAAAAAAAAAAATCAAAGGTACAAAAATGCGTCATGCATGTTTACATAGCATTGCTTCGTATTGTTCTCAATGTTAAATTGTTTATAATACAGTAATCCAAACCTCTATTAGGCATTTCCTCAGTGTCAATTATATCAATTAGTTCCTCTGTCAGACATGAACACTGGAGGTGATCTGCGTGAACATCAGTGTTATTAGTCATTACATGCAAGACTGCTCGCTACGCCTCCATTTCCACAGCAAAAAGTCACAGCTGGAACATAACTGCACCTCTGCTGGCGTTCACATCTTTCTTGCTGCTTTTATACTATTTCATACCCTTAAAAAAAAATTTTTTTTTAAAAAGGCTGCTGCGAATTGATGTTTTTTTCCAGTCATTCTAGTGTGAAACGATACCATCACTACACTATCTGTTTTCTTTCAGCAAGGGAAAAAACAGATTGCTGTAAAGAAACTGATTTTAGACAATAGTTTCACCAAATATAAACTTATATTTTTATGTTCCAAATGGTTTACAAAGATATAGATTTTGACATGAAAAGAGAAAAAAAAAACCTTAAACCAGAAACAAAAAATAAGTTTTTCTACATTTTTTAAAAAGAAATGTAGAAAAACACAAGCTTAGTTCATTTCATGCTGAGATCTTTTTGCATTAAAGCAATTGCACACTTGCAATCTGTGAATAAATACACAATAAAAAACATAGAAAAAGACAGAAAGGATGGAAGAAAGAACAAAAAAAGAAAGACTGATAAAAGAGAAAGATGGGAAGAAAAAAAGGATAGGAAAGAAAAAAAAACAAAGAAAGAAAGAACAAACAAAAAGACTGAAATGAAGAAACACTAAAGGGAAAGAAAGGATAAACTGAAAGAATGACCAAAAGAATGAAAAAAAAAAGACTGAAGAAAAAACAGAAAATGAGAGCAAAATACAAAGTAGATGATGTAGAGAAAAGAAAGATTAACAGAAATGTAAATGAATGAATCACCAGTACACCAAAACTCGAAGTAAAAAAAAGAAAAATGCCCAGTTTTAGTCTTTCTATTGCTTAAATAAATCAGTACAAACTCCTCCTGCTCTCCACACGCCTCTGCCCTCCTGATGGGTTCTAGCTCAAAACTCCTACATAACCTCCATTCCACACGCAGCACGTACACATTTCAAACTCTTATACGACTGCCACATTCGGCTGCCTGTTATATAAGTCTAGGACAGCCTTGAAAGGCTTATTCGTTTTTCCCTGCCCCCCTCCCCCAGGCTTTATATAAAACTTCTTAAAAACTCAACATTATTCATAATCAAACAAAAGAGCAGGGACATCTCAGGTTTCCCCAGGAGAAAATGCTTTTGCCTTATACAGCGCGAGATGCACAGAACGCAGTTTCAGTGCATTCTATTGAGCTTTATCTGTAGCGTAGCAGAGCGGCATGGTTCCACAGAGCACAACTTGAGTGCCAGGCAGGCAGAAGCACTGCATAATCAGGGAGTTGGCTGTCCCTTGAGCGCTGGCAGGGAAGGAGGAGGAGAGGAAGAAAGCGAGAGCATGACACGGACAGACAGAAGACTATTTATAGTGGCTGGGAAGCTATAGGCTTTCTCTTACTGATCAACCATCCAGATGGAAGAAAGGTTGGCCTCAGACAGAGAGAGAGAGAGAGAGAGAGAGAGAGAGAGAGAGAGAGAGAGAGAATCATTCAAACAGACAGCATGACAGCTTACATTCTCTGACCGCTAGAGACTCTAGAACGTGGCAACCAATCAAGTTGTGGGGATAGAGGTGAAGGTGGAGTTGAGGGCAGAAAAGAAAAAGACCAAGGCCAAAGTAACACTAGTAATTAAAGGTACTGCTAGTAAAAAGATAAACATTACCTTTCAACATGGCTGGGTTTCTATTTTTAAGTGAGCATCTCGCTTTCACTGGGCGCACCACTGACTTATTAATGGAGAAGCAATTAAAAATTATTCTTCTGTCTTTTGTTAGCCAGGGAAATGTGGGTTTTAGATTAGTGGCTGCAAATAGATAAACCATTTACAATTATACACTATATTGCCAAGCATTTTGTGGTCACCTGACCATCAGATCCATATGTGGTTCTACTCCAAACTGTTGCTACTAATATGGAGGCACACAGTTTGTCTAGAAGGTTTTAGACATTATTACATTATTCCTTCACTGGTACTAAGAGTACTCCAACACTGTTCCAGCATGACAATGACCCTGAGCACAAAGCTCTCGAGCTCCATTAGTACATTATTAGGGCATGTTTTCAATGTCTATGTTTAGGCTTTTAATATTATAATCATTACCATCAATAACTTAAAACCCTTTTGAATATTGCAAGACATACTGTTAATGTAAATGTATTCAATTAAACAAGTTAAATTGTGGCTTAGGGGTTATGGTGTTATACTGATACCAGAAAGACAGGAGCTAAGTTATTAATGTAAGCCGCTCTGGATAAGGGCTTCCAAATGCTGCATATGTTAATGTGAATGAATTGTGAAAAAGCTGTCATTCCAAACTCTTTGTCTAATAGAACGCTAACATGACTGAGCATTACCACAGAAATAAAAAATCAAATACTTAATGTAGTATAAAAACATTTAAATATACAGCATTTGGTAAACGCCCCTTATCCAGAGTGACTCAAAATTATCCCTTATTTTTTTAATTCATCGAAGCAATCGGTGGTTAAGGGCCTTTCTCAAGGTGTCTACTCAACAGTAGTGGCTTGGTGGACGTGTGAATCAAACCTCGGTCTAACTGGTATCAGCCCACCACCCTAACAACCACTTTAACATTTAATATTAGTTAGATCAAGAATAAGTATTGAGTTTGCCTTATGAGGGTTTAACACAGTGTAGCAATAAAAAAAAAAACCCAAAACAAACAAAAACAGCGATATGAGCAAATGAATCAACACCCAAAAAACAACTTATGTTGTCAGCGCATATAAAATACTAGGCTACAGCAAATTATTTTTAAAATAGCTGTACAGGCAACATTAGATTTTTCTTCTCAAACCCCAGCAAAAAAAGACAATTGTGTGAATTGCAGCAGGCTTTTCATGTCAAACCTGTTAAAGACACATTGTGGGGGGAAAAAAGGAATAGGATATCCAGTCTTTAGTGAGACCCTCATTAATCAGTGAAGTGAAAGCAAGCAAAACAGCAGGAGAGAGAAAGAAAAAAAAATCCCACACCTCAAGATACACGATCTCATTAAGGCTTGCACTGACTTATAACACCACTTTACATTTACAATTTGTTTGATAGATAGTTATTATCCCAAACAGCGCACGAGTCAGGCAGAATACAGGCCTGGCTGCTCGAAGAACTACCGTAAGATTACATCCGCACCAACTGACTAACAACGAGTGCAAAATACCAGCAGGTAGAATTAAGAGATGATTAAGCGTTCTACACCGGAGATCGTGCACATATAAACACTGTAATCAAAAGCACAGCAGTCGTGAAAGCCCACAAATAATTTGGGCGTACAAACAGGTAACGTGGTATTATCAGCAAATTATTATAATATTATTATAATTGTAAATGTTGTAAAACAGCATTAATTGTAAAATTGCTAGGAGCATTTGTCACAAAAATCTTCTCTGGTCAGAACTGAAATAAAGTCAGGTTTTCTATGTGACCAGTATTTCTCGCCTCGGTCACTTACTAATCCAGATAAAAGACTATGCTTGTAAGAAATTAGCCGTTTATAGCTGTTTAACATTAATTGAAAGTATTAACAGATAAATAGTCGCAACTGTAACTCTTGGGCTGCATTACTGAACTCCTTATTGATTTTTTTTATGCTTTGCTTATAAAGGCTTCTTATAGTAGTTAATCAGAGCTGCAAAGGTTTCTATACGCGGTCGATCTTTTACTCGTTCCTTGAAAGTAACTGGGATGCAATGCGTCTCTCTACAGCTGTCACAGCGTTTGTCAATTATGTAGAACAGTGCTACTGTTTTTTCATTTTATTTCCTAAGTGTATTAGATTGATGTTTAATTATGCGACATATGTTATCCGAACAGCTCCCTGAAAAAAAATCTTCCTAATAACTTAAAAAGAAAAATATGTAAAGTACAGTCAAAAAAATAATCATTAAAAAAACAGCTGTAACAGGGAATAAAATCACCTGGTTTTGACTCTGGGTTATTTTGACAGGTTTGTCATATTTCACAATGGTTTCTGGGGAACTTGGTCATTATGTTGAACAGCTGGAGGGGAACTGGCCAGCTTGGCGAAAGAATTACTTTGACTTTGCACATGTGCCTATATACACGCTCTAAAATAACCACTGACAAACGTACAAAAAACGTGATTTGATGTTTTATTGTGCTATTATTGCTTGCTATGTATCTTGTAAATCAAACCAAATTAATTACTGAATAATGTTCTGGTGCAGAACAGAGCAGAGAACAATTTCTACTGGCAATGAAACACACAAGCTTCTGAAATAAAATAAAACGAGGCGTCAAGAGAGTTAGATATGACAAGCGCTATGAGTTTATGTGCACTAGTAACTGCCAGCTAATGAAATTAATTTGGTCAATAAGGCATTTTAATGTTTATTAATAATTACTGTTGCTTTGAATTACAGAAACGTATCAGGATGTCATTACTTTAATTTATTTGTGGGTCTGCAAATCGAAGTTTAATGCAAGATTTACTGATGTATTAACAAGTTGCCCTGCTGATAAACTGGCGACCTGTCCAGGGTGTCCCCCTGCCTCTGTGTGTGCCCTTTTTGCGCTCTATCAGACCCTGTGACCCCGGATTAGGAAATAAGCAGGTATAGAAAATAAATAAATATAAAGATACTTTACTTTTAATAGCTGTGCTAACATAAACTAGTGAGGTCAAGATGAATGACATAAATAAGCGTACATAAAAAGTGCAGGAAATGGTGTCACTGTTAGTTCAAAATTTTGCTAGCTCGGGTGGGGCTGGGAGAGACAACAGAATGGCATTTTTTGAACAACAGAATGGCATCGAGTTTATAGCAGCCCACGGTATGAAGCAAAAGAATGCCAGTGAGCATGATCAGCAGGACAGTCAAAGAGCTGTTAAAGATTACTTATCTGTCAGAGATAAAAACACACACCAGAACAACCACATACACCAGCATTTCAGTCATAAGACTGTGATGTGATCTGCTGGAAAGCCTCCAATTAGAGACCAGAGTAAAAAGCTTTAAAACAAATTAGGACTGCTGAGAGAGGTTTCAGACAGCTGACAGAGAACCACTAGAATAGATTTTCTCCATCCAAAGGGAACAGAGAAAGTACAAAGTACCGTTTTTTTTTGTCAGATTATGTTGATTTGCCTAAATGCTCCTGGTGTGGCTGACCGAAACATGATTACCACTGAATCTTTTTGTACATTTTGTACTTACATAGTCTGTGTACTTGATTTCAATTCCAGATTTCTGGAGCTGTTTTATGGTTTGGGATGTTTAACATTCTGGGCATTTTGATTCCCGGAATCAAAATGTATCCATGCCGATTTGTGGTTATCAATTTCTAACACCAACTAAGTTCTGAAAGTAACGCTAAAGAAAGCTGCTGGAATTACTTTCCAAATCCCACTGGTAAAAAAATGTTTACGCGTTGTGTGCTATGACTATGACTGTTGTTTACATGGAGGACTTGTATCAGACAAGTCTAAATGTGCGAGTGGTATGTTATGATCTTTATTAAATGATGTTTTAATGATTCCTTTTTTAGATTTACAAACATGTTCTGATACACCAGCTACAAAGCTAAGTTTGGGAGAGCCTTCTCCTGTGACAAAACTAAGTGGCAACCGGTCACTTGAGATCATCTCACATATTTTTAATGACGTGATGGACATTTGCTGTCTTTGGCTAGCCTTTGAGCTACCTGCTACATGCCTGTACTTAATATGACTATAATATGTCTATGGTAAAAACTTCGTTTCCACCCTGATACACTAACAATGAATTGTATTATTTTAACTTGTTAGAAATGTGACACTATTTTAATCTTTTTTTTTATTTGTTTTTTTTCTAGTGTAGTTAATTACTGTTTTTAATGTCGACTTGTAGGAGCTGTACTGTTTAGTTAACTATTTAACTAGATCCACACATCCCTGGTGTTCATTTTAACATGGATTACAGTCAAATTACTTGGTCAACGCAACTCAAACAAGAGAGCTGACTGAGTTCATCAAAGGTATGAATAAGACATAAGCTAATGTAGCCGTCTGAACAATTCCATTTATACTTGTTGAGATGGGCATTGGCAACGTAAAAAATCCTGTAAACTTTTAATTGGCTAGACACTAAATGATCTGATTCCTTTATCATACAATCAAGTGGAGTCCAGCTTTTTTAACACGCTGTATATTTACAGGACATATGAATAACCTAATAAGCATCTTACGTCAGCCGTAGCTAGTTCGGGGGTGGAAAAAGAATTAATTCTGCAGAAACAGCAGTGACATTCACACCACCTATTTTCACCTTCTGACTGTAATCACAAATGAACAAGCTGTCAGCCAACCTGCTGAGCGGGCCATCTCGGTAATGATCATCATTTGCACCTATTGTTTGCCCCATTTTAGCAATACTGCGGTGAAAGACTAACTAACAGCTACGATTTTCTTCTTGATGGATGTGGAGCAAATCCTTAATCGTTGTATTAAGTTCCTGGAGGAAATGAGACCATATTTTCATAAGTCAAATATTGCATGAATCTATAGATTTGTTACCTAATAGTATGCTTTTTTGTGGTATAAGTGTAACATACTATTGAGTAAGAAAATTTGTAGATTCATCCATTCCTCCTCTGTACCCACTTATTCCTGCCAGAGCCTATTCCAGCACAAAATAGGGCAAGAGGCAGGGGTAAAACCCTGGACAGGTTGCCAGTCTATCGCAGGGCCACTTATAGACAAACAACCACACAATTTAGTATCACCAATCAACCTTAATGTACAAAGGTGCCAGGACTAAACCTGGTGTAGAACATGCAAACTCTGCACATACATTTACATTTACAGCATTTGGCAGACGCTCTTATCCAGAGCGACTTACAAC
>JAOTQW010000008.1:9442574-9455393 GCA_026260075.1 Sisor rabdophorus
AGGAACCCACAGTGGTGGCTTGGTGGTGCTGGGAATTGAACCCCGGTCTTTCTGGCATTAGTCCAACACCTTAACGACTAGGCCACCCCTTCCACATAAAGACCCCTTGCCTGGAAATAGATTAGATTAAAAATAAAACTGAAAATCTGATTTACTAACCATGTACATTACTTCCAGAAAAAAATTGCATAGCAAATTTAAATCATTTGTGATAAATTAGCTTGACCTTCCAGCTTCAAAATCTTGCAGATGTTAGCATAATAATGTACTGATTTTTTGTAAACAGGTCATGGTGGCTTTCTGATGCAGTTCCGATTCTGTAGACATTTCTTATTAAGTAACTTATTAACCTTGGGAAGGTTCTCACAAATGCTGTTCTACAGCTGGACACCATGCATGGACTGTTGCACCAAGCAGATATTTAGCCCATATACCTTTTCGAAACAAATAATAGGAAAATCTGGAGAAAACTCAGAGGCCGTGGAGCCGAAAATGTGTGTGAATAATCTCTATAGTAACTGGCTACCGAATGTGCATGCTGGGAATACACTTAAAAAAACTTCTGCAGGAAAATCCCTAAACCCTGCTAGACTCTGGACCTCCAGGCACTTCTGTTAAATCTTTTCATTCAATGCCAATGAATCACCTTACAGCAAGTAGAGACAAAAAATATATAAGAAGCCAAAACTTGAAGCTTGAATACAGACAGGAGTTAGCGAAAGGGACAAACTGACTGGGGCTCAAATGAATTTGTCGTGTAACTGTTGGCTAAACGCTTTACTGAATTCTGCATGCTGTTGCTATTTTGCAACTGTTTGCACACTGCTCTAGGGGGAAAAAAAACTCACATCCCAGACTACTTATCACTGTCACCAGAATCCACACACCAACCGCACTATAGTTAATTTAAGGATTCTACAGGAATAAAGGAGTTGATTCACAGAGTTCAGACAGTTCTTGAGAGAGAAAGTGCTCTAAAATTAGTGGACAAATATTTTTTTTTCTGCAAAATTATTAGGGAACAGGTTTGCCATCATTATGATTGATGCTAGACAATTTATTGTAAAATAACCAAACTCGAAATTTAAAATTCATCATTTTCTCATCTTTTTTCACCTTATAAATTTTACTAGTGCGTGTGAAATCACATGTTTAAGCTTTCCGCCATGTCACATTTGCGCCACCGAGCTCAAACATTGATTTAACTTAGCAAGAGGAGTTTCGCAGGGAGATGGTGGTTCACTGGCCAAAAGGAATATCAGGGTTTGATTTTCACCACCACCAAACCGCCACTGCTGGACCACTAAACAAGACCCTTAACCCCCCATTTGCTTAGTTGTATGAAAGAGTATAAAAATGTAAGTTGTTCTGGATAAGTGCATCTGCCAAATGCTGTAAATGTCATTTGCACGCAGTGAACTATAACAGCAACATTACTGTAACATTACTGTAACATTACTTAAACTGTAATTGCTCATTAATTGTAACCAGGGTAAATTAATCAATGTCTTGATTTTAGGTAACATCACCCAGGCATACTGCAACCTATTGTTGGGCTATATAATAGGCAATATTGGAGTAATTGGATAAGGTTAACATTCAGTTCTCATTACCCCGATCACCACCAAGCTGTCACTGCTGGGACCATAAGCAGGTTTAACAACCCTCAACTCCTCAGTTGGATAAAACAATAATGAGACAAATGTAATTCGGTCTGAACAATAAGGGCATTGAGTAAATGCAGCATTGGATTTATCTGGTAACTACTTTAGAAAGGGCAGCACAGTGTTGAAGTGGTTAGCACGGTTGCCTTACAACAAGAAAGTCCTCGGGTTGATTACCGGGCAAGTATTTGTGCAAAGTTTGCATGGTACGCCGGGTTCTTCTCACAGTCCAAAAACATGTACATTAGGTTGACTGATGATTTTTAATTGGCCATAGAAGCGAGTGTGTGTGTGTGTTTGGTTATTCGTCTGGACCTGCGATAGACTGGCGACCTGTATAAGGTGTGTCCCTACCTTTTGTCCCATATGCGCTGGGATAGGCTCTGGCAGGTCCCCATGGCCCAGAGTTAGGGAATAAACTTAAATTACTTTAATTTTTCTGTTTATTTTTTTACACTGCAACCAGGTACAACAGCTGAACACCTTATTTTTATCTACATAACTAATAGTTCTGTTTTATCCAAGTGTACTGAAATGGAAACTTCTATTTTCCAGCAGGGTTTTATTGAGAGTTTAAATATCCGCCAGTTCTGTGACTGCGGTTACCAGGCTTACACCATTAAACATTTAATTAGGATAATTGAACATTTAAAGCACATTGTTGTCGCTAAACAATGACAGGTTGAGGAAAGTGGACGGTGTCTTAAAGAAACGAAGTAGATTATGAAATGCCTTAAGGAGTATCGCTGTTGTCTAATAAAGCCAAATGGTCTTTGTGCTCACTTTTACCTTCAGCTCTCTAGTTACACTTCTGTGTGAGTGAAATTACACTGCTATTGTAGAAATGAGTAGTGCTTGGCAGTTCCTCACTGAAGTCTAGCCAAGTATGATCAGGCAAGAGGTGTATGCGTGTATACACTAAGTGTTTTGGGATGTCTGCATATAACATCCATATGTCTTCTGAATGTCTTCTAACAGATTCAATCTCGCTCTTTATGTATAATGACCAACACTTTGTGCACAGGAGCACCATCATGCTGGAACCCTGTTTGGGCTTCTAAGTTCTAAGTAACAATTAAGTTAAATATTATTGCTATCGCATAAAGAGACCGTATAGATATCTTTGTGCCTCCAGCTTTTTGGTAACAGTTTGGCAAAGACTCACTTATGTGGAGGTGCTGTTATATTCTAGCTTTTCGCACAAATTGCATGTGTGTGTTTTCCAGATGTCAATTCATACCCACTTCAAACACAAACAGTCTGTATAAAAGATAAGGGCATTAAAGTGAGATGCAAAGGAACATATTAACCTAACCGTGCTCTGTTTTTCCAGTAACAGAAACTGAGCTGGACCACAAGAACAGGCAAGCTTGCAACAAGACATTATTACAAATGAATGTCGAAAGCGATTGAATGAGAATAAGATTTTCCTGGAATGATTTCTATTCAGTTCCACTCCAAGCTTTTCAGGAGGAATTAGAGGAACCGAAGCTGTGTGCTGAACTACTTTCAGCATTAGGTATGTATTAAAAATCCCTGCTACCATATTAAGAGCAAAAAAAAAACAGGACTGGGCCTTTCCAGATTTAGTCTATTCAATTTAACAATTAACAGCTGTGCTCTGAACAGGAAAACCACTGAGGCATGTGTACACTTCTGTGGACCTCAAAAACTAGAGTCAGGGGAATTTAAACCTTAAGGGCAAGTAGATCTAATGCTGAAATTATAGCATAAAATCCATAAAACTAAAGCAGTGACACATGTATAGTATTACAGGATTAACCACAAAAGCTCTAAAAATGCAACAAGGATACATTTTTTTTCTACAGAGGACTAGGACAGATGAGGTAGGGGGTACTATGTATGAGGTAAAAGCTGCCACTGTGGGGTTTTAGCAAAAAGAAGGAATATTAACGTTCTTCTCACACACACAAAAAAACCCCAGAGCAAAGTAATTTTGTTAGTCAATATTTCTCTCCTACTTGGCTTAAGACCCACTGGATGTGGGTACAACAGAGGGCCTCTTGTACGAAAAGATTTTTTTTTAATAGAGTAACTCAAAGAACTATATGTACACACATGTACACAATTTGAATGATATTTTATTCTAAATCCATCGCTTTTTTGTTTTTGCACAGCATAGACAGATCATCAAGTCTCTTTTACTGCTGCTTAAATTATTTGTTTTAGTACCGACATCCCACTTGGTTCATTGTGGCTGTGAGTTAAAAAAAAAAGGTCTCAAGATTCACAGTTGTAATATTTCAGTTCTGTAATTTGATAACTATTTTAATGCCGTTTAGGCCTGCCCATCCTTTATGTCTTATTTTAATGACCGCTGTTGTCATGGTGACAACATGCTTTTTGTTTTCGGCCAGCAGCACATTTTTGCTGGTAAAACAAATTCGATGCAGTTGAGCAGAGTGTCTTTTGTAGTTGAGAAAAGGCTACGGGGTTGGCAAAACGAGGCAGAGACAAAATACAAGCAGCTGCTCCAGCCCCCCCCCCCCAAATCTGTCAAGCCTATGTTCCACTACCACCTAAGACTTCATTCCAATCCTTCACATTAAGGTCTTTCAAATCTGAGGATATCTTTAACAGACCCCAAAAGATTTGCTTCAAAACCTGAATAGAACACAGCTGAGTGCTGGGATGGAGGCAGCTTCTGCATGGTGCATGCATTTCATTTAATCGTTTTTTTTTTTTTCAACTGATGGAGCTGCTGCAGATGGATGACTGAATACAGTGGTGTGGTGCTGCAAACAGAGTGGTTTGGCTGGAGACTTCCAGGAAACAGAATTGCAGGGCTGGATGCCAGAATCTCTCAGGAATGTCAGCAGGTTTCTTAGTGCAGAACAAGGTCCACTGTGTGTCCTCTGAACTGCTGCAGATCGGTGGTGAAAGCAGTGCTCATAGCCTTATCTAGGGACAAATGAGTGTGTTTTCGGTTTCAGTCCATCTGAGGCCGATAGACTCTTTAGGGTGAATTTAAAAGACTCATGAGTGAAGACAATTTTAGACAGATGTTTTTTTTAACCAGCCGAGTTCTAAATGCAATTCATTATCATGTAGACAAAGTGACTACACTACCTGCCCCAGTTTAAGTGGAATTTTTAGAGAAGTGGGAGCTTAGTAAGTAGGGTTTGGGACCACTGATGATTGAGTGGTTTCTACTTCCACTGACTCCCTTTGAATGCTGCCACTGCTGGGCCCCTGAGCATGGCCCTTATCCATCAACTGCTCATTTAGGTGAGAAAAATTTAATTTAAAAAGGCACTTTGAATACAGGTTTCTGGTGGGCAAACAAAATTCTCCATTTCTTTATGTAAATCTTCTACACCATGCTCGCATTTTGCAAAGAAGGAAAAAAAGACTTAGAGAGGCACTGGCAGCACTCGGTGTCCCTCCAGAGCAGCAAGGCATTGAAGGCAGCTCAACACATGCACTGGTTTAGGTAATGGGTTGAAATTGTGAACTGAAGACACATTCCACACCGCAGCAGTCACAGGGAGCAACTGCTTTTGCACAAAAGCCGTTCACAGCCAGCGCAACACACACACAAACACAGTAAGTTAGGGAGAGGCCACGGGGACTTTAAATCCAACACCTCATAAATTCAGGCCTCCTACGTGCCTTGTTAAAGTCCTGTTTGTGCAATTAGTCAGATCTGCACAATAGACAGAAGGAGGAAAGAAACAAAAAAGCTGACAGTTATCAATTACAGAGAACGATTATGATCATCTCGATCAATCTTGTACTCCCTTTAAATGCCGGCTTTGCTACAGGCGAGCCATAACATGGTGACAATCAGAAAGCTAATACAGACAAAACAAAAGGCTGGAAAATACAAACAGAGGATACTTTTAAAGCAGAGAACGAGTTAAACAAGTCACAACAGAGAGATTACAGAACAACAAGAACGCTTGCTTATCTCATCAGGTTAATTTTCCCACAGAAAATCCCAAGAAGAAAGACGGCGCAAGCAATAGACAGTGCCGTACTCTACTATGTTACAGTGTAGGAAAAAGCCAAAGCTGATGAATTTACCATTCACTCTAAACATACTGAGCTGTCAGCCTTTCCATAGGCACTTTGTCAAATGCCAAGAACTTAAATCTAAATCATGGTGCCAAATTTAGCTTGGTGCTTCTACAGCACTTAGCCTGTCAATTTGTCATCCTGTTGAAGAGACTCGAACAGCTGCTGCACAAAAGATACAAAAAGGGCAAATCTTCCAAAATATTTTATGGAAGTAAGAAAAACCTACAAATAATAAAGGCAGATAGCAAGGAAGAGCAAAGTTAAAGTTTCTTGTTAAACTTTTGCAAAGCAATAAAGTTTCGCTCATCATTGCCAGCAGGCTGGAGACAGGAAAAACAGTGTGTCTTCACCACGCCTAATCGGAGATGGCACCTGGTTTTAAACATTTATACCAAATGCATTTTTAACTGACAATAAAAAAATAGGCAAGACTTCCTTGTTTTCACACTTCGCTCATCCGAACTGAAAATGCACACCTATCCATATACTTTTTTTTTTCTTTATCCTGTGACGGCTGAGGCCTGTACAACTAACAGTGGGCTTCATGCTTTTCCTGTCACTTATGCTAAAATTGGAAAGCACACCTGTCACAGAAATCCAGACCTAAAGAGCTGTTCTCAGAGATCCATGCTCCTTTTTTAACGACACAGCGTGATACCCTCATTAAACAAGTCTGGCCACCCACACTGACCTCAGCAGAGTGACACAAGCTGACCAAATGAGAAACCTGCTAACCCATCAATGTGTGCCCTCGGGCTGCCTGCTCATTCCCTACAAAATTCCTCTGATCAACACATCGAAAGGTGAATACCTAAAACTGCTGGAGTGGAATTTAGGGCATAAGTCCAAATTATGTAAAATGCATGCTTTAGACTATAAATGAATTTGTCAGGACATCGATTTCACATTTTTATGGCTCTTATCCTTAAAGCTGAACAAAACATGATTGGATTCTTTACATGTCAATAAAAACCGCAGTGGTGTCTAGAGCATCCGCAGTCTGCCTTCATCAGGCTATTTATGTTCAGACAAGTCGTCATATGCTCCACCATTATTGCCAAGCTGAGATCACGTGAGTTGCATGAAATAAAATCTATACTCATTTCTAATATTAACAACGTTTATTACAACAAAAAAAAAACGTGCTGAAAAATAAGATGAGCTACGATCTCTATCCACACAAGATGCTGCTCTCAATTCATTATCCAGCTGTAGGTATTTATCCACTCTCAGAGTAGAGATGTGTCCTGGCACAAGCTCTGAATTCCCATACAAGAGTCCATTTCTGGACTCAAAATAGCAGACATACAGCATTGATTTCAGGCTAAGTGGATGCTAATGTTAGAATAATCTGTGGTTTGTTTGGTCAGTGGTTATCTGATGAGCTGAACTAATCATCAAATTCTTTATAAGGCTTAATTACATGTTTTGGGAGATTGAAATTTATGACTAGGAACGATTGTCCTGCTGCAGAAACTTGACTATAAACCAACTGCTATAAACGCTACACCAGATTTTCTGGCGGGAAACTGTTAGACATGTAACATCAATTCAAAATGAATAAAATGGACCAATGCAAGGCTGCTTGAAGTGGGGGGAAAGACAATTTTAGTTGCATTTGTCTTGGTATGAAAATTAGTGCATACTTAAATGGTTGAAAATTCTTTAGGGGGAAAGGGTAGTGGTCTGCTAACTGGAAGATCAGCGTTCGATTCCCAGCACCACCAATCAGCCACTGCTGGGCCGCTTGAGTAGGGCAATTAACCACCAACTGCTTAGTTGTAAAAAAGGGATTTACTTAAGTCGCTTTGGATAAAGGGGTCTACTTAATGCTGAATAGAAGCACTTTAAACTGTAAGCTAACACGCACATAAGCTACCTGGCAATGCACTCCAGAGCTTAGTGCTCCTGTTATCATGGCTAACATGCAGCTGCATGCGTACCCTATTGGGTTCTATTGTAATTAATGCTTTTTCTGAACACATTTAATGAAATGATCGTCATCGTTGCTGCTTGCATAACAAATTAGCCAATCAAGGGTACAATTTAGGAAATCAGGTGTGATTATAAAACAGGTGGATGCTAAGAAGGTAAAGCACTAAGCTAAAGAAAACATTAAGCAGGAAAGACTTTGAAGCATCGATGAATGTATCGTTGCTGGCATGCTTTGGATAAACACAAATTCAATAAAGTATATAGTTTAAATAGGCTAATATAGCATGTTATGATTGTACTGTACATTATACAGACAGAGTACACCTTACCCACATCATTTAGGCATCACTCAAATCGCTGCCACACACTTGTTTTCAATGTCATTGGATGTTGGAGCATATAGCTGGGTCAAACACTACTGACTGTGTCCATTCCTAAAATATACACAATGTTCATTGTGTACCTACTTAATGCCTGCCATGGGATATGTGATTTACTGTAGCAGGCGTTCTTTGTCTCCTGTCTAGTCACCGATCGAAAACGTTGGCTCCAACTCATTGCAGCTACAGCCAGGACAGCATGGGCGTTCCAGAGTCTGCCTGCTGAGCTTAAAATACCCCAAGACGGCATTCGGAGTGTGCAGGGAGCAAGTTGAACGGTCTGTCCATTCTGACTACTGCACTGTGCCTATGTTGAGATTTGGTAACATTTGTGAAAGAAAATTAGATGAGGCAAGGGACAGATTCCATGGATTAATTTACACACAGTGTTACAGTGGAAAACTTGGTGTTTATGAACAAGGGGTGAAGTAAGAAGGCAGGAGGTCCAGAAAATAAGAACAAAAAGCACATAAGAGCAAGAGAAAAAAGTGAAGAGACAATCAAGGAAAGGTTCGATACACTTCCAAAGCACGGCTTCCAAAGAAATCTAAAATGATGTCGGCAAGGTAACAAAGGCGGCTAAACTATTTTGGCGGTACTTGAGTCATGGGTTTTAAGCTAGGAACTCAGTGTAGCCACACTTCCTTAACGTTTGTTTTTGAATGTCTGGTCTTCTTTCGGTGAATGACTGATTTACTGTCCCCACAACAACCAAAATCTCAATTCCAGAAAAGCATTTACGGCTAAGAGGCTTCTGGAACATTTTAAACTAAAGAAGCCATTTATTATCTGTAAAGCTGTTTTCACTTAAACACAATTTCACATTGCATGCCACCAAACAGCTTAGTGCTGAAATGTCTTTACCATATAAATAAGACAGAGGGACGGGCAAGTCCTTCACCTCGATATTGAGCTATTTATTTGAACCCAATTCAACTATAATTAAATGTCTACCAATTCATTTTTTCTCCATTTACACACCTCTGCAGTACCACTTTTTTCCCTGCACAATTTTGTCCCCTTATTAGGTGGCTGGTTATCCATTCATATCACGTGTGTGAGCGAGGACTAACCCGCCCCCACCCCCCACCGTCACACAGCATGCGTTTTTAATGTTTGTGACACACAGTGAGAAGGAGGCCCATGCAGCAATCACTCACTCCATTCATCCAATGTATATATTCCGTCATCGCTGATGTAAAACCTGGGGGTTATATGACTCAGTACATAATATTGAACATTTGTTCAGGGCAAGTTTGCTTTTTTTTCTCTTGGCAATGTACTACTTGTTGTTGTTAGTTGATTCTGCTGTTCATTAGTCACAGCAAATAACACACAGCTCATTCTATAAAAGAGTTGCAAAAGGATTTTTCTATCATACACAACATTTATTTTTAAATACTTGAGTGGCTTTATATATATATATATATATATATATATATATATATATATGTTAGTTTGTATTCGATAATTAATACAGTGTAGCATAAAAACACCCAGATCTTTTAGGAAACTTGAACTTTCATTGTTCTTTAAACATCTTAAACATTCCATGCCCTTTCACCCATCTCCCATATCCTCCTGTGCTGTAACACGATCATCATTCACCACATAAACGCATGTACGCACGCACAGACACACACACACACCCTCATGCTACATTCTAAGTGTCATTACAGCAACAATGGCAAAGGAGGAAGAAAAAAAATTATTTCCCTGCCAATCTCATCCCATCACGGTTCCATGGTGTAGCATTCTGATCTTACCCTCCCCTCATCTCTCCTGTCTTCCTGCAGTGGTGGTGGTGTTTACGTCTTTTCTCCTGTCCGCCCCTCCCCCACTCTTCTGCTTTTCTTTCACTACTCGAGAAAAAAACGAAGGTTCGCTGGAAACGTGCTGGCGGACAATAGATCACAGCTGCTCGGACTGCAAACAGGGCTTTCAGGGGTTGAATTAGCAGCGCCGGCTAGTGGACCCCCCCCCAAAAAAAAACCTGCCCCCACCTTTTTTGCCTTCTCCTTTTCCCCTTGCTCTCTCTCTCTCTCTCTTTTTCCTACCCTCCCCCACTGTGAACTCAACAGCCATGCACACACAGCTTCTTACAGTGGGTGCACAGACAGAGACACAGGGAGGGATAAGGAGAGGGGATAGAAAGGCAGAGGGAGGGGAGATCGAGGCAGCCATGAAAGGGCTTTGTTTCTCAGTCCTGTGATCGCTTTTATAGGCCTATCAAGCATGCCCCATGTCCTCGCCATTCATCAGAACCATGCTGGAAGCTGCCCTTTTATGCTCATGCACAACTGGCGTGCCCTTCCTTAATCATTCATTATATGAGCTCAATGCTCAAAACGCTCTACTGCTGCCATTTACACCATTTCATCTCACTCAGCCCTCAGTACAATTCACATCATAGTAAAAGATCTTTGTCAAGATTTAAGACTTACTAAAACACATCTACAGATCAACACATCTATGCTGAGGGAGAAAACGAACACGAATTCCAAAAAGCCATCAAGATACTACAGGGACATTGTCACTTGCTTCTGCTTACGTGGCTTCATCTGAGATTTTTCAAGTCCCTTCTGACTTATTCATATAGAGCTCAGAGAACTCTGAAAAGAGACAGAGAGAAAGTCATCAATCCTTATCACCCGCCAAGCCGCTAAACAGAAAACCTCAGCAGCTCTCCCACCACCTCATTCACACTCTTAACTCTTGGACGGTCTCATCAATCACACACAGCTGCACATTGCATTACACACAATTGCACAAAAAAATAAAAATCATGTCACACAAAGTTACAGTGAATGACTATTACAACATAATGGATTTTGATTCATGTCCATAATGAACAACATAACCAGGTTATATTAAATATTAGAGCATTTTTACAGTCAATCTATATATACTGACTCAAAGAAAAGAATCACAACATTCAGCAAAAAAATAAAATAAAAATATGACAATGCTGCTAAACAAGATCGTTCAAAGGTAGAGCTGACAAATACATGTCAGACAGGACTGTGTTATTTATGACATGTGGAAATGCCCTTATCAGTGGAGGTTTACATCTATCTCATCTGCAAGTACGTGAAGGTTAAGGATGCTGCTTGACTGCCCTGAGATCTAAAGCCTCAACCTTTCAATTACTGGGCTTACGTTGCCCAGAAAGTGTCCCCGGAAAGAGTCATTCATTTATATAAGTGTAGTAATTAGCCAGTCTCCACATCAGCAGTTGGGCTAACTGGTTATCACTATGGTTATCTGCTGCATGTTAAAAGTGTATATATAAGAAAACTACAATTTTTGTTTAAAAGGAGATGTGATTTCATTTGTACACTGAACAAAGTTTCTAAATACTAGATTAAATGTAGTATAAACCAGTTACTGTAGGAAATATCCCAAAGATTTTGGTGCCGATACAAGCTACAGTACCCGATTTTAAATTTAGTGATCTATTTATGTAGAGTTGAAAAGTATAATGGAAATGTGTCTGCCCAAAAACACCAGCGATGTGGGTTTAAGTCACAGTTAGGGTGTGAGCTTTGAGTTTGATGTTGCATGTATAAAAACCTATGCAATAATAAATCCTCTGTTTTGTAAACAGCAACTGAAAAGGGCAACTTCAACAAGCCTCGCGAGTGCGTTTGGATCAATTCCCAAATCTAATCAGTTCTAAACTGGATGGACAGAGAAGCATGAAAAAAAAAACTACAAACCCCAAGAAGAAAAACCTAAGAGAGCTAGAAACTTTGCAGAAAAATGAACATGTTGATAAGCCACCAGACATACAGACAAGAAGCAAGTGAATTAAAAGCACAGATCAAATACCCGATCGGTCATTTTCATGTCATAAAGACTACAAACATTCCTACAAAAATTTTTTACACAACCACCACCTTTAAAACAATATACAAAATAGGGTTCTCAATTCAAATGGAATCAGCTACAATGCATCAAATCTGCACCCTTTTAACAGAATGGGAAGGCTGAAAGAAGGCTGGGTTGGGACCAAGACCTGATCCTGAAATGAGGCTCTCCCAAACCACACCACGATAAACAGAAACCTAATATTGTTGCCGCATGTCAGCCATTATGCCAGGCTACTGGTCTGCCTGAGATTCTGAGCACGCTGTGATATGCATGCAGCTTACCCCTGGGAAGCCTTTTCTTCAAATAATTAAGTCTTCGGAAATATGAGAAAAATGGAATCTTGCAGGCTTCGGAGTCCATGAGGGTGGTTAAAATAAAAAGAAGTGTACAAGTTATCTAGTTTCTTAAAAGGAACGCATGTCTGGGCATGGTTAAGGGAAAAGCACCTGAATGAACGTTTTGTACTTTTGTTTTTGTTTTGTTTTTTATTTTTTCAGTCTATGGTTACTAAAAATAGCAAGGACATGACATTTCGAACCAAAGGCTCGAACAGCTAATGATTTGCCAAAAAACACTTGTCATTTCAATTGTGTCCAACCAGGCTGCAGTAATCCCCATCACAATACAACAATAAAAGAAAAGAAAACAAAAACACCTTCTCTTACAACAGGCAACATTGAATTTTAGGCAGTATTCTGGTTTTACTCCTTCCCCTAGTTTTAATCTGGTATTAATATTATTCACTGCCACTTGGACTGTAGATTTTAGGCCATAAATACACTGGTCTGTACACAATGCCAGCTAATTCCCTAGTTAAGTTAGCAAAGTCCAGATTATCCATAGGCAAGTTCGCTTTAGGGCAGCGCGCCTTACAACAAGAAGGTCCTGGGTTTGAATCCCAGGCTTGGGGTCTTTCTGTGCAGAGT
>JAOTQW010000008.1:9480627-9498231 GCA_026260075.1 Sisor rabdophorus
ACACACACACACACACACACACACACACACACACACACACACACACACACAGATCCAGAGAGACAGCGGAAAGACTAGCTCAGCGGATCGCGGCCATCACGCACTCAGAGCCGCTGTTAAAGCGCAGCGCCGCCAGGAACGTATTTCTCACTTGACTTTATTCCTCCTAAGCAGCTTCGAGTCGCTCGATTCAGTCGGATAAATTCCTTCGATCCGGAGGTCCGAATAGCCACAGTTGTGTTTAATGGCTGTTGTTCAATGTCACCAACAAGGAGCTGAAGAGCTGCTGCAAAGCCCGGTGTTTACCTCCACTCGGACTGAACTCTCTTTCTCTCTCTGTTTGTCTCTCTCTCTCTATTTGTCTCTCCTCTTTCTCTCTCTGTTTGTCTCTCTCTCTATATTTGTCTCTCCATTTTCTCTCTCTGTTTGTCTCTCTCTATTTGTCTATCCTCTTTCTCTCTCTGTTTGTCTCTCTCTCTATTTGTCTCTCCTCTTTCTCTCTCTGTCTCTCTCTCTATATTTGTCTCTCCTCTTTCTCTCTCTGTCTCTCTCTCTCTATTTGCCTTTCCTCTTTCTCTCTCTATTTGTCTCTCCTCTTTCTCTCTCTATTTGTCTCTCTCTTACTCTCTCTGCCTGTCTCTATTCTTCTTTCTCTCTGTCTCTGTTTATGTCTCACTTAGATTTAACAGTAATAAGCAAATAATTACAAAGAAAGATAAATCCAGTTTAAAAAGCCTAGAATGAGCCTGAAAATCCTTATGGGTTTGATTTCCAGTACCACCAACTTGCCTTGGGATTGCCTATAGATAATGTGTGTGTGTGCTTAATGATTTGTTCATCCACTGTTTCTGACCTGGAAGCAGGTGTGTATGTACTTATTTGCAGCACGCTCCCTCTCTCTCTGTGTGTTCCCCCCACCCCAACCAACATTTATAAAACATCTGTAAAATTAGGAAAATATTAGTTTTTTTGTAATATTTAATTACCTAGGTGTGCAGCCTAGTGGTGTAGTGGTTAGCACAGTTGCCTCACAGAATGAAGGTCCCGGGTTCAATTCCCAGGCAAGGGACCTTACTGTGCTCAGTTTTTATGTTCTCTCTGTGCTTGCGTGGGTTTCCTCCTATAGTTTAAAAACATGTACATTATGTTGATTAGTGAGACTAAATTAGGTGCGAGTGTGTGGGTGTGTGGTTGTATGTGTGGCCCTGCGAGAGACTGGTGACCCCTGCCTTTTTCCGTATGTGCGCTGGGATAGACTCCAACAGACTCCCGTAACTCTGTAAATAAATGATACTGGTACGCAAACAATACATGGCAAATGCCAAAAGAACCACTATATGACTATATTTATTATATGATTGTTAACTTAAGCACAATGTGGTAAAGATTTCTGCATGGGGTACTTGTATGACCGCAGGTACTCTGGGCATTTCAGTTTCCTTCTCTTAGCCCAAAAACATGTACATTAGGTTGACTGATAATTCTAAATTGAGTGTGAGTGTTTGTTTGTTTATGTGTGGCCCTGTGATGGCAATCTGCAACTGTCAATCTGTTGCAGATTGACAGTTGCAGATTGCCTCCAGCAGACCCCGTAACCCCAAGTTAGGGAATAACTGGGTTAAAAAATTTTTCATAAATTTGGTGCCTTTTTTAAGCCTTGTGGCATTTGGAGTTGCCCTTGTGTGTACTTGACATTAAAAAAGAATGACTTAAAAATACTATTGCGTTCAGTCTACACAAACAGTATGATATATTCAGTTTAGTCAATTTGTATGTGGGTGTATTCTTGTAAAAAAAAAGAAATATATCTAGATCTTAGATTTACAGAGTCCAAATTCACATCATGGCATGTCTATGTCATAAATGCTTAACTATAGAAGCATAAAGATAAGCACAGCTGTATAATGTGACGTTGGCTCTATCCTCTTGCTATAATTGGAAAGGTTAGGACGGCCTTTTTATTTTACTGTTCAGTGGTTTACCATATGACTTAAAGTCTCAACGATAAAACAAAGTATCTTACTTACAAGTAAAAATTTTATATGCTTTCCCATTAAATGATAAGCCGGCGGCACAGAAAGAATGTCCCGGGTTCTTCCTGTGCTCGTGTGGGTTTACTCCACTTTGCTCCCACAGTCCAAAAACATGTAGATTAGGTTGATTGGTAACTCTAAATTGCCCATAGGAGTGTGAGTTTGTGTGTGTGTGTCTGGTTGTTTGTCTATGTGTGGCCCTACGACGGACCACTGTGACCCTGAAGTAGGGAATAAGCAAGTATTAAAGGTAAATGAATGATAAGCTAGACAATTTGTTTCCACAGTTTAACCTTTGCTCTGTTTAATAACTTATGCTGGTGCCACTGCTAAGTAATAAAACTATTTTTATCATAATTATAAAAGGTATAGCTCTTGGTAGCCGCTTAACTGATCATACTTTATTCCTTTATGGTCATGCTGTGCTGCAGAGCGAGTGTCAGGAGGTCTTTGTACTAGTTGGTGACATCAGCCTGCAGTAGCAGGTAAAGCAAAAGAGCCAGTTGTCCTGACAAGCAAACATGTCATACTATTTGTCATACACTGGGAGAAGATAAACTCTAGTGTTTACTCTGCTTTTGTGCTGAGGAAGCTGAGGGGAATCATTTTAAACTGGTTGCCTGGGAAACCAGGGAATGCTAATGTTGACTGGGTAAGAAGAGAGAGAGGGAGAAAATAAAGAGTGTCTCAAAGACCAAAAAACCAAGAGAAACTGAATTAATAAGATAATTTTCACACTGGAAAGGTGGCATTCAGGTCTTTTACCACTTCATCTTCTCATTGCCTTTACACCTTCCAACTGAGTTAACCATTCAGTCACAGCTCTGTTTCCTATAATCGGTTTCGTACCACACTCTAAGCTATGAGTGGATGAGTAACAGATAGATAGGATTAGTTAAAGCAATCACTCTTTCATGCATCATTCAGAAAGAGAACCCAATCTAGGATCAGCAAAGATTAGTCTTATTTGTACTCGATTAGCTACAAAAGTGTTATTCCGTGGATACCATTTAAACAACAGCGCATGCTAATCAAGTGAATTAGTTTGGTGAATCGACAAATTAATCCAAGGTTAAATGACCTGCACTTGTCAGCAACATATGCTGTGTTTTTCTTTTCGATTTTCATAAGCGACTGACATATGGGCTTGATTTATCGTGGCATTGTCTCTAACCTGAGGGTCTGACACTGTCAACCTCACCGACAGAGAGACAACAACTAATAAATCACATCTATAGAAGAACATTCAGCGAAATCAATGGTTGCGTTTCCTCATTTTTCTTCTGTCATTCTGATTGCATTTTTAATTAGGGCATGTGTCACGGCCAGGCAACTGAGACACAATTTACATTTTCATTTTTATTTCCTTGGTCAGGCACTTGCTAAGCTAATTAATCAGTAATTGTAATGAGCTGTAGGAGGATAAATTCAGAAAGACTAATGAAGTGGGACAAAAAAGAGGGGGGGCTTCAGGGGTGGTGATGGTGGTTGTGGTTCATGGGGCTCTCGAGTTTGCCCTGTCTTTTGTGCCATCTGCAGATGCATTCTCATGGTAAACCAGTTCATTTAATGCTGGACTTCTTTTCCATGTCACATATACATTGCAGATGTTCTATTCTGCCTACTCTACCCCATTCTATCCTTTTCTGCTATCCTACTGTTACCCTGCATAATTTGACAGGAAGGCACAACAATAGCTGTGATGGCATATTCTGCATGTTATTGCCAAAAGTAGTGCATGAGAATAAAGGGGAAAAAAGCCAATCAAATGAAAGGTTTGACAAACTTCCCATTACATGCAAATTACCCCCTGTGGTGCCATGCTGGGTGTGATGACTTGAAATGATACTATATTATATTTGAGGCACAAACAGGTGTAGTCACAGAATGTGGTATTGGATTTGGTTGGTGAATATAATTAGATTAGGTTTATTGTATACCAAAAAATTGATACAGACAAACAAAAAACACTGGGTATTGATACAACACACATAAAGTAGTACAATCGACTGTCAGTTACTTAAATTATTATTAAGATCATGAAAGCTTTTTACCTTTTTAAAAAAGCCTTGTAATAGCCACACATTTATACATTTACATTTATTTTCTGCAAGTAATTTTTTTCGTATATTATCTGATAAAGGGAATAAATTGTTAATAGGGTTGTTCATTCATTCATTTATTCATTCATCTTTCATACCCACTTATTCCCTAACTTGGGGTCACGGGGGGTCAGCTGGAGCCTATCCCAGGGCAAAGAGGGCGAGAGGCAGGGATGCACCCTGGAAAGGTCGCCAGCCTATAGCAGGGCCACAGATAGATGAACAACCACATACACGTACACATATGAGCAATGTAGAGATACCAATCAACCTAATGTACATGTTGGGAGAAACCAGAGTATGCAGAGAAAACCAACACAAGCATGGGGAAAACATGCAAACTTCTCACAGAAAGACCTCTTGCCCAGGAATCGTACCCAGGACGACCGGACGAAAGGAGATAACCACTACACCACCAACCTACCCAAAGTTGTTCAAGCCATTATACATACTTTACTACATATTTCTCATAGCTAATTCAGACCAGCTATAATTGACCAGCCAGAATCTCTATTGTTTCATTAGCTAGGGTCACATATTGGGAATGAAATATTAGAGACACCAGTATATAGTCTCAGAAAAAGTGGCTATAACCTGGCCACACTAAAGCATACAAGTACGATTAAAAAAAGAAGCCGCAGATCATTCATCATCCTTTTAAAATTGCCCTTTAATAAATGTCTATGGAAGTTTAGAACCGTTAAGTGCTTAAATGGAGGAATTTCGTTTTGGTGTGCACTTTGAGGAAGGCTAAAGCATGTACTGTATGTGTGTGTGTGTGTGTTTAGTTTTTTGAGGAAGGAAAGAACTCTTGCAATTATATTCTTGATTTATTCTCTTGACCTTTTAAAAATTGTCTGGCATTTGAAAGGGCAGAGGATGATAGGGTTTAGATTACGCATATTTACATCCAAGTTATCACTCTTGTGTGGTAATGGAAATGCTGGTGTTAGATCATCATACACATTGCATGTTTTTTCATGTTCTGACTGAAAGGTGAAGTGTGGTATGTGCTTTTAACCTCAGGCAGGAAGTCACTGTGGGATAAACTTCCTTTGGTATGTTAACTGTAGTCACTAGGCCAATGATTAATAACAGACAGGACTTAAGCAAGCAAAAACATAATTTCCTTTTCTATTTTATACATCTGAGGCCTGTTGTGGATGTTTAATGTGACTGGTATTTAAACTCATGACCTTCAGTAGTCCAATTTCTGAACCACCCAGTAAAAAGCTAGTTGATTCAAAGACATGTTCTAAATAACCCGTAGCGTGTAATTGAAATATTGATTGTTATGTAGGCTTAGACTTTATTGCCTATTGCAGGGGGATTTAATAGCTCACTGATTAAGATGTTGAACTTTATATCAGAAAGTTGTGGGTGTTTTTAAAGTAACTTAACACCATTGGGCCCCTTAACCCCAATTGCTCAGGATAAGGGCATCTGCCAAATTCTGTAAATGTAATATAAATGATCTTAAGTGCCTATTTATAAAACCATTCTGTTGAATGTACATTATAGAACCACCCCAAAGCCAGGCTAAAAAATCTAGTAGGAACCCTTCTATCGGTGTAAAAGGTTATTGCAGCAGAAGGTATAAGGCTACATCTGGAATACAATGTACAAAACATACGAATGTGATGTGCAGGTGATCCAATACTTTTGAACATGGCGTATTAATCAAATAGTCACACACTGGAAATGTTTTAAAGGCCATGATGGACACAGACTTGTGATCATTCTACTGACAGCGGCTGTGTTAATGGTCTGATTTACTACACACTGGTTCCAACCCTTGAGTCAATATAGAGGGCATTACAGTATTTATACTATTATAGTATTAATACTGTAATGCCCTCTATACTGACTCAAGGGAAAATGCTTGGCATTGCAGATTGGTGGAATTATAGCTCAGAAGAGAAAGATGCCATGTATATCCATTATGCAAACTAGTGTGTCAATGAAATTCTAAATTAGCATCGTAGAGACATAGGGTGGTGCTTGTGGTAATCCCTTTTGTGGTTGGATTTAGGTTAACCTATATAGATAATGGACAGCCTGAAGGTTCTTAGCTTTATTGTTTGTCCTAATCTTTACATGGCAGATTTTGCTATATATACAAAAGAGAAAGAGTGAGGGGGGAAAACAAGCAAAAGAGAAAAAGAGAGTGGGAGAGAGAGCAAAAGATGAAGAGAAAGCATTAGAAAGGGAATGCTGTTAGCTATTTGCAGGCGAATCTATGCTTTGATTGCAGGCTATGAAAGGTGATATAAAGTATTCAGTTTAATTTTATGATAGCAGGGTTAGATCGGCATGTAAAGCTTTGCGTGAATTTGTAGTGGTGATGCTCAAAGAAAAAAATACAAGACAAAATGTGTTTCTGCTTATTAGGAGCTTGATTATTTTACACATGTTTCTGTTCAAGAGTGGTATTCATGTTGGCTTTGTTAAATTAATCTTACTCGCACGCTTTCTCCCTCTCTCTTTTCTTCTAGGGTAGAGTTGTGCTCAATTTCCATTTTTATGAACAATCAGGTTCCCTCTGTCAGAAAGAAGGATGGAAGAGCGCTGCAGGATCAATGTCAGTCTGCCTGCTGAATAGCAATGAGCTGCAGGCAGCAGCAGCAGCATTGAAAGCTGTTATTGCTATTACTCTGGATGAATGAGACATCAGTAAAATAACACATTCAATTTCACCTTTTTTTAAGGATTCAATCCAAGAGTGATTTTGTTTTAATGTCTTGCAATAATTAAAGGAAATGCATGAGAAAAAAAATAGCACATAGACATCTTGACAGAAAAAGCATGTCAGCCTCTCACTGGAATCATACAGGAGATAATTCTGTTGCATTGCAGTGATTTACAGATGTTTATGAAGTAACCTGATTTCTGAGCCAGTGCACATGTGGGATAGATGTCATTTGACAATTAGACAAAGCAAAACTAATGCTATAAAAACGGGATGTTAATTTTATACTATTGCTCACTAATATGCAATGCACATTTTAGAATGCACACTTTTTCAGCCACATGTTTCCATCAGTATGTTTTATTGTGCATCCATGGTTGTTTGCGTTTAGATACATGCAGAAAGAAAGCCATCTTATTATAAAAAACACAAATCTAAACCAAACAATGCTTTAAACACGTTTCACCAAATATAATAAAATTCACCAAATTTATAAAAAAAAAGGCTTCTTTCTATACTTTTACCTTCTGTTAAAAAAAAATCATGGTGTGCTACAAGGGCGCAAAAACAAAAAGAAGGTCCTGGGTTCGATTCCCTGGCACTGGGTCTTTCTGTGCGGAGTTTGCATGTTCTTCCCGCGCTTGCATGGGTTTCCTTCGGGTTTTTTTGACCACAGTTCAAAAACATGTACATTAGGTTGATTGGTAACTTTAAATTGCCTATAGGAGTAAATAGGAGTGTGTGGTTCTCTGCGATGGACTGGCACCCTGTCCAGGGTGTACCCCCTGCCTCTCGCCGCAGATTGTGCTGGGATAGGCTTAAGCAGACCCCTGTGACCCTAAGCTTGAGAATAAGCAGGTATAGAAGATGAATAAATAAATGAATGAATGGTGTGCTACACATCTTGGTTGTTGCATTGATCCCTTTTTAATAAAACTGTCCATTCCTAACTGGTTGCACTAGCACTTTTTCAGAGTCTTTACATGACTGATTAAAAAAAGGATAAAAAAACACGAGGGACAGTGGGTGAGTAATAACCTTTAACTGGTAAAGTAATGCATTAAGGCATTTCGACATAATGGCCATTAAAGAAGCATGCGCTCGATTACATGATTTTATCAATTTTCCCAGAAACAGGCTTCGCTTCCGCTTTTATTGGAGGGCCTGTTAAGTAAAGGCTTTCTATTAGCTTTGGGGGGAAAAATCACTGAAAAAAAGGCTTTTTCTGGCATTAGCAACAATATTTTTTGAGAGGCAGCACAGTGGCTTAGTGGTCAACACTGTTGCCTTATAGCAATCACCTGTGTTTAACTCCCGCTTGCATACATATTCTCTCACAGTCTAAAATCATGTACGTTAGGTTGATTGGTGATTTTTTTTAAATGCCCATAGGAGTGAGCTGTGTGTCCCTGTGATGGACGGGAGACTTGTCCATGGTGTAACCCTCCTTTTTAGAAATCTGAGATCCCTGTGACCCTGAATTAGGAAATAAATAAATGCATAAATAAATAAGGACGGCCTGGTGGCGTAGTGGTTAGCACGGTCGCCTCACAACAAGAAGGTCCTGGAATCGAATCCCAGGCTCGGGGTCTTTCTGTGCGGAGTTTGCATGTTCTCCTCTCGCTTTCGTGGGTTTCCTCTGAAACTCCGGTTTTCTCCCACAGTCCAAAAACATGTGCATTAGGTTGATTGGTAATCCCATATGAGTGAATAGGAATGTGAGTGACCCTGAAAAGTTCAGGAATAAGCAAGTATAGTATAAATAAAGTATAAATAAATATTTTTTAGAATACACTTTAGTGGTAGTCAATATTTTCCATACACTATATGGTCATAAGTTTATGGACGCCCTACTAGCACACTAATAAGTGTGCCTGACAAACAATTGCTACAAATCTAAAAGCACACAGTACATCTCTGCATGGTGTGGCATTACATTATTTCTTTATAGAGACCCAAAACTCTGGTCCAGCATGTCAATATTCCAATACAAGACATGTTAAGAGAGTAAAAGAACTTGAACACCTTGTACAGAGCTCTGATCTCAACCCTACCGAACACCTTTGGATAAACTAGAACACAGATTAAACCCCAAGCCCGCTCACCAGACATGTGATGTCTGATGTCACTTATCTATTATATGAAAATCCACAGCCACACTGTTAAATCTAGTGAAACACCTTTCCAGAAGTGTGGAGGTTATTATAAGAGTAAGGACGAGGCTAAATCTTTTATAGGATGTAAAAAAAAAACCATACAGATAAGTGTTTGCTCATATAGTGTATTATAGAGATGCAGTTTATTTAAAGCACACCAGTGTAGATTGTGTACATCAATGTGTATATAATTTAAAATAGTACTCATAAATTATTAATTGCATGGCTATAATTAGGAAAAACATACAACTGCACACTGACATATAGATATAATCTTTATTATCTGATTATTTAAAATAATTATCTGAAACTGGCTAATTTAGAAAACACCAGCAAACATGTAAATATTAACCTGAATTAAGTAATTCATTCATTAGTTTATTTTGTATACCTGCTTATTACCTAACCCTGGGTAATGGTTTCTGCTGGAGCCTAGACAAGCACACATAGGGCAAGAGGCAGGGGTACACACACTCACCCCTTTGGGCAATTTAGAATTACTAATCAACCCAATGTACATGTTTTTGGAAGAAAACTGGAGTAAACCACGCAAGCACAGGAATAACATTCACATTTCCGCACAGAAAGATTCCTTGCCCAGTAATCGAACCCAGAACCTTCTTGCTGTGAGTTGGCCGCGCCTCTAAATCACCCAATATTTTGGATTATAAGTTAAATAATAATAATAAAACATCTTATTTAAAAAATCTAATAGATGTGGGCAGTGGTTAGCATGGTTGCCTTACAGCAAGAAGGTCCTGGGTTCGATTCTTCCGAAATTTTTAGTCTCTAATCAAAAATGGAAAAAAGACAGATTTTTTAAAATAAACTAAAAAAATATTTAATAAAAATAATTTTTAAAACTGAAACATTTTATTTTACAATAAAAACCAAACATTAGGCTCTGTTATAGGATTGTTAGGATTTATGCCATATTTTCTGGTATAAATGCAGCATTACATATTAACTAAGATGTATTGGCTCTGTTAGACTGACAGATCTGATGTTTAACATTTTTTCAGCAAACATTATAAATTGTGGAAATATAATTGCCTAATATAAATTTATAAGACACAATGTAAAGATCATAGAGAGCAGGCTGTTCTGCGGAATTCACCCTGAGGGGCTGATCCATGTGTGCCTGGAGTGTGTATGTATGCGTCGGTGCTTATGCGTACATGTGCATGTGTGCACATCAGTGTGAGGTCTGCTATGATGGACGGCACAAACATTTCAGCAGTAAACACAAGAGACCCACTCTACCACCTGGGATTTATATTACCTTGCCCTAAAAAGATGTTTGTGCCAGAAGAGTACCAAGATGACTTCTGCTGACTTGTGTTTTATTAATGACTCCATCTCCCTCTAAGCATTGACGACACACCAGGCAATTTTCCTCTCAACAAGCCTACAAAATGCAGCAGCAGGATGGCAGATAAAAACACTACATGGAAACCGATTGTTGTTTTGTATCATTAAAAGCTTAAGGCCCATAAATAGAGAAGTAAAAAAGTTAAATAGGACTTCGAAAAGGTTCCGCTGTTGCATACAACATAACTTTTTGATATAACTTGGTATATAGTATAAGGGTGAACTATCTTTTTTAGTAGTTAGCACTGTTGGCTTACAGCAAGAAGGTCCCAAGTTTGTTGTCTTTGTTCGGAGTTTGCATGCTTTCCCTGTGTGGGTTTCCCCCGAAAGTCTAAAACCATACATGTTAGGTTGATTCTAAATTGCCCATAGGAGCAAGTGTGGTGATTGTACCCCAGCCTTTAAACCAACGACAACTGGAATATACTCAAGCAGATCCTGTAACACTTTATAAGTGAATATAGACAAAAGATAAATGGATAGGTGAATATAGTACAAGTTGACATTAATTATGCTCATTTCTAGACATTATTAAATTTAGTATTTTACCTATTGTTTGATCAATTATAACATCATTAATCAATGTATCAGCAGACTATTAAAACATGGCAGAGGCTTTAAACTGCTGTCAGTTTGGCACTTTCGTTTAATCTGATGGCTTTAGCAGCAATGAATTCATGTAAAAAATATATAATAAGTGTAAAAATAACACTGAAAAGCATCTGTTGATACTTGACTCAGACAACCGCAGAAAAAAAAAATTATTGCATCAGCAGTCCCCAACCTTTCTGGAACAGTTTAATGTCAGACATTTTTTTTTTATGGAACAGCCTTTGTGGCAGATAAAAACAACAAAATAAAATTATACAACTGGCATAAAAACTGTGGTATTTGCTAAATAAAATAAAAGTGAATCCATTGTTTACGTATATGCAACTTTATTAGCAGTGTAACAACACTCCCTAATGCTCTTTAGTTTCTATGGTAACGTTTAAACATGCCTACTAAACACCACAAAAAACGAATATAAAGTGCATGAAAAAGACAAGACTATAACGCTGAATCAGTGAGAGTGCTGAGCTTGTTTCTCTGCAAAGGTAACAGATCACATGACCGAGACAAGCGATTTGACATGTGTCAAGAGGGGGTCATAGATGGATGTAATTAAGAGCATCTGTCATTTTTCCAAACAAAACATTGTTTAGACATAGGTTGAATTAAATGGAAATAATGCAAGTTATTTATTCTTTCTGTGCTGCCCGGTACCAAATGACTCATGGACGGGTACCGGTCTTCAGCCAGGGGGTTAGGGATCTCTGGATTAAAAGATTAAATCACAATTTCTGATGACGGGTTCACTGTTGAGTCTGGTTGCGCTTAAGTTTTATACTTTATATCGTCTTATCTCTGACAAAGTTTTAATCTCATCAAGGTCATCCAAACTTTCAGTAAAATAACTTATTCTATTCAGAATTTTTATGTTGCTGTACAGCTGCATTAAGACTAAAAGTCAGGCAAGTTACACACACTTAACAAGGACAGAAAAAAAAAAGAAAAATGCTTCATAACAGCTGAAACGTTTAAAAACAGCCCCATGATACGGAGAGCGACAAAACATATGTTTTATATTGACTATATAAACATAATGTCTTATATTGTAATTTGAGTTGGGGGAGAATGTAAGAGTTTGGGTTTCATCCTCAAAACTGTTTCTATAAAATAATTTCCTCCCTGCCCCTATAAATAATACTTCTCTAAAAAAGCCAAGTATCCATATAAAATGAGCTATCATGAGAACAAGACTATTCAAGCTTCAAATTAGTACATGTGTCTAGAAATTTTGGGAGCTACAGTTGATTTTATTTCTTAGAATTGGATTTGGTCACAGTCTGAATTCCTGATGTATGACGGCACAGAGCAGAAAGCTCAAACACCTGGTTTAAAATTATTTTTTCCCCCACAGGCTTAAAAAAAAATCTGAAATTTACGCTTAGTGGTCACTGTTCAGCACTGAGTTTTAAATTTCAGTGTCGCACGTTACATTATGCTTTAATGGATCATATGTAAGAAGACAGTTAGAGCTTGACGTAACCACTAAGTGGTTAGCACTGTTGACTCACAGTAAAAATGTTTGCATGCTCCCCCTGTGCTTGCGTAGGTTTACTCCGGGTACTCCGGTTTCCTCCAACAGTCCAAAAAAATGCATGTTTAGTATTTCGACTGAGTGAGGGTGAGATAAAAGTAATCATCAACAGACTGGGTGCTGGTATGACATTTAATGCAAATAAAGAAATAAATGACCAAAAACCAACAAATTGGGCTAAATTTTAAATATTAATAGAGATATTAAACCAGGGAGGCGCAGGGGCGAAGTGGTTAGCATAGTCGCCTCACAATAAGAAGGTCCCGGGGCATAGCGTCTTCCTGTGCTTGCGTGGGTTTCCTCCGGGTACTCTGGTTTCCTCCCACGGTCCAAAAACATGTACATTAGGTTGATTGGTGATTCTAAGGAGTGAGTGTGAGTGTGTGGTTGTTTGTCTTTGTGTGGCCCTGCAATGGACTGGCAACCTGTCAAGGGTGTACCCCTGCTTTTTGCCCTATGTGCATTGGGATAGGCTCCAGTAGTTCCCTGTGACATATAGTTAGGTAATAAGCGGGTATAGAAGATGAATGAAGAAATGAATATTAAACCAATTGCTGCTCAAGGAGATGCTTGTTTATAAGGATCTGAACCGTTAATCTGTTGTTTTGAACCAGTAAAATGTTATGCAAATCTATCCTAACCTACATAGAACATCTCAGACTTATTCTTAGACAGCATTAATAAAAAATCCCCACCATTATACAGTTACAAAGTGTTAATTATGTCTTTCTACAGATACAAACGTTCATGTATTCATGTATCATCTAATAACGTGGGTTGTTTTTTTTTACAGTGATACATAAAGCAAGCAGCATCTGTTTTCAGATGTTTTTTATAAGTGCTATTCATCACAGTATGCTCTGTTGGTTCGAGTGGAAAGGAAAGAAAAACAAGCCATTTCTGGAATGACTTCATGTGCTGATCATTATCTTTAAAGAGATCTTCCTCTATTAGCGGCTTTCACAGGTAAATGGCTACATATGCTATAAAAGGCATGCAGAGTGAGTTGATTCTTAAAGAGACGGGTTTTAATTTTATTATTTGTTTCCACTTTATTATCATCAGCATTTTTTTTATTTCAGAGTCCCATTTTATTATAAGTGATAATTATGAGTATCTCTGAACGCATTACTGGTAGTGCTAACGGATGCAGGTTTTTATTGTTAACGACTTTTTCAAATGAGTCTGTGGAATCTTGTATATCTTGCATTGCAGTGTCTGGTTACAGTTTAACGGCCTTGATCATCCAAGGAATGTTCTACCCACTGCACATGCTGCTAATCATTAATGTGTAGATAAATTTCACCGTCTGCTTCCACAAACCTTTATACGCTAACCTTTTTTTTCTATTACTCTGCATTCCATTCTGTAAGCAGAATAGAAATCGACCTATCAGTATTTAGAGGCAGTGCAAACAAAGTAATTATAAGTCTGATATAAAAAAGTTTTTAAGTGCTAGGGTTTTTACCCTTGTATGAGCTCAAGTTATTTCATCAGGAGAGAGAAAATAGTTTGGTGACTTATAGTCAGTTCTTCCAAGTACATTCTACTACCCTTCCTTGGACGACACCTAGACTCGATCAGAAATCGCCTGATTCTATACTGTATAGTAGACGAAACCGAGTATGTGATATGAATAGTACATCTGAATCCTTAATATGTATATTACAGTACGCAAAATGTTCTAGGATGAATATAGTACATGTAATTAAATTGTAAAGTCTGCACACGATGTACACTTCACTGTCCCATAAGGCTGCGGGAGAGACGACTCGAAGTATGTGGAAAGTGCGGACATAGCACTTTTTCCAAATGCTTTAAACAGCTTAAAGTTCTTAAAGAAAGAATTAATTAAAGTTAAAATGTGCTTGTCATTTAAGATAAACATAATCTGTCTTATATTACATGACCGTATTATAATGCCGTATAAAGTAGGTCAATTTTTTTAATACTGGCCGTAACCATCAACCATCCACCAACGGTTGGAAAGTGCGTACTTATTGAAATTTAGTACATGCTTAAGTAGTATGTAAGTGTTTGGCAAGGGGCCCTGCATAAATATTTTTTCTTCTGCACCACTTATCCTACACAAGAAACCTGAAATCCATCGCAGGGCACAAGGTAGACACAAACACAGACACATACACACACACACACACAACAATGTATAGATGACAATCAGCCTAAACCACATGTTTTTGGATTTCGGGAGAATTTCAGAGTGCCTGAAGGAAAGCAAAGAGAACACGTAAACACACAAAATAAAAGAGGGAAATCGTACCATCGTATAGGAAAACATTATGAAATGTTATGATAAGAAATGTGAATGAATCAGATTACCTCTGAATTAAAAAAAAACCCAGACAATTATGGGCATGTATTTTACATGATAAAATCTCCACTGACACTAGCTTGTGCGTTTGTTTTAATCCGTTCCCTATTGTTATGATTATCAGTAATTGTATCAGTATATCCAGTCTGAATCCTCTCCAGTTCCATAGCTCTGTCAACTGTGTGAGAGCTAGAAAACATCAAACATTTTTTTTATCACTGTGTTGCCTTTTTACATTCATCATTTCTTCATGGTACAGTTTGATTTTTTTAACATAGAACACAAATCCTACAAAAATGATATCATTAATATCACAAAACTCTCAATATGGCAACCAGTCTTGACAAAATAATAGTGGATGAGCTTCTCAATGTGGTCTGTTAGTAAATGATTCCAGATGACTATAAAGCTACAGAGTGTTTTATTTCCTCTCCTTGGAGTCAGGGCCAGTGGAAACTCTCTTTAGCCTCCACTTGTGTGTGAGACATGCTGTGGTCACCACTCAGTAATTTTCTTCTCAGTGTTTTTTACTCTGGATTGTAAAATAACCCTTTTAGAAGTGTGAGGTTTACATTCATAGACAAAATATTTCCTTTGTCATTGACAAGTCTTTTAAACCTTTACTACACCACGATTTCATATGTATGAATAAAAAACTCCAGAACTTGTTCTTTGTCCTTGATTATTAGGAATGTTTTCCGGCAGACACTGTAGATTTATTCTCGTCGTTTGCTACCCATCCCCCACGTCTTAAGAGACTAAATACGGCAAGGAAGACTGAGTAAATGAGTGAGAGTAAAGAGAGGTTTTATAGTCCTGGTTCTCCTCTACAAAGTATGCGGTCAAAATGTCAGCAGAGCAATCCTGCAGGAAATGTCCCTTACGCTGGTATTAGACTGGAAGGGAAAAAACTCACAAGAAATTTCCACCTCACACAGCGAGCAATGAAGATGTTGAAATTGTGTTTGAGAGAGAAGGCGATGGAGAAAGAGAGAAAGAGTGTTGAAAATTCAGAAATTTGTTGCTGGATTCTTAAGTGTTTCAAATCAAGGCTGGCATGTGAGATTTTCTTCTTCTCGTGGGAAAACGGCAGCTGAATATCAATGCTGTGTGATGTGCTAATATAAACGACTTCAAAGTGAGCCAGTCTATTTGTGTCTCTCTATCTCAATCGCTCTCTCTCTCTCTCTCTTATCCTTGACATCACACACCCACCTAATACATATATTACACAGCCATGCCATTAGTTTAGATAAAATACCCTTCTCATATACATATTTTTTTTATTTATAGACTAGACATATAAAAATTGTTTTGACATTGTGGACACAACCAAAATGGTGGAAAGTCAAACCCTTTTAAAAGTAGGCAAAGAACATATTTATGCAAAATACCTAGTTTCACCTTGTGACATTTTTACCAGAAAAGAAAACAGTGGATACATCATTTGTGGCCAGTTCTTTTATCTGCTTTGTAACATCAATTATGGATTAGTTTGAAACCTGTGTGAAGCCCTGCATAGGGTCATAGAGAACTTGTAATCAAAAGGAACCTAAGGTTTAAGGTCAGGACACAGGAAATAATTACACTCACACGGGGCGTTTTGTACACTGAATTGAGTCTGTAGCACATGTTTGCAGATTAGGGAGGAAAGTGTATTACCAGGAAAAAACCCTGGTACATTACAATTACAAAATTCGGCAGATGCCCTTATATAGAGCAACATACATTTTTCACTTATACAACTGAGTAATTAAAATTTAAAGATCTTTGCCCAGACCTTGCCTCCATTTGTTGTATTGTTAGAAATAAAAATCCTTTGGAATCTGGTTCTGCTATAGCTGTCTCGATTTGGCACCAGGGGAAAAACTCTCAGAAACACAGATGTAGAGAAAAAAATGTCAGTTTAATGCTTAAGAGAAAAAAGGTCCCAGTTGTGGGCCAGGACACTCTCAGTGCATGTGACAGATAAAGAAGAGAATCTAAAACATGGTGTTACCGTTATGGAAGAGTGCTAAACTTAAATGATATGTGTGGGATCGGACAACACCACATTTTCAGGTACTGCTTTATTCTGTTTACTTATGGCACAAGATATATACTTCCAACCATACACAGCTGGGGCAATCCTATATAATGAATCCATTCTTGCATGCTTTTGATAGCTGCAGGAAACCAGTTAACACAAAGGAAACCCACATGGAAAGGAGAGAATATGTAACTCTACATCAAATAAAAACTCACACTCCAACCTAGGACACTGGAGCTGCAAGGTTGCAGCATGACCCTGTTCCACCCACATCCTGTACACATTGCTTTAGTTACTAAATGTGTTGTTTTGCCATCAAGTGTACATTTGATTATATCCCCAGCTAATAATCAACTACAAATTATTGTTGCATTTTCATCACAGAACCAAGTTTAGCTACATTTCTATTTCAGCCCTACATTTTTATTATTTTAGGTAAAATTTTTCTAATGCACTCCTACCACTACGACCCACTATAAGGCATGTATTAAAACACAATAGGTGAACGAGAGAAGCCAGCTTAGGTGGCTCTGGCATCTGTTCAGGATGCCTCCTGGACCCCTCCCTGGGAAGGTGTTTCGGGCAAGTCCCACCGGGAGGAGGCCCCAGGGAAGACCTAGGACACGCTGGAGGGACTATGTCTCTCAGCTGGCCTGGGAACGCCTTGGTATTCCCCTGGAAGAGCTGGAGGGATTGTCTGGGGAAAGAAAAGTCTGGGCGTCCCTGCTTAGAATGCTGCCCCCGCGACC
>JAOTQW010000008.1:9505660-9519338 GCA_026260075.1 Sisor rabdophorus
CCCCTGCCTTCCGCCCTATGTGCGCTGGGATAGGCTCCAGCAGACCCCCGTGACTAAGCGAGTAAAGAAGATGAAATGAAATGAAATGAAAATGCACTGTTCCACATTATTATGCACAATAGTTTCAAAACATTTCATTGTAAACAACTGAAAATGGTCATTAGTTAAACTGCAAGCATTTGCAGATTATATTTGCTGAAATCAAAAGCTCTTTCAATCAGAAATATCTTAACAGGCCAAATGACATGGGCGCCCTTATTGGATAGGAGCTTTACAATTTTTGCATCCATTAAAGTTGTCAGTGTTTGGATAGGTTCTGCTGGAATTTCTTTGCAGGATGTCAGAATAGTCTCCCAGAGATCCCTTTTTTATGTGAATTGCCTACCAACCTTATAGATCCTTTGCTTCATGATGCTCCAAATGATGGGGGCCACACTGAGGTTTTCTTGTTTTATCCCAATCGAAGTCAATGATGCACAGGTATTCCTTGCAACCTTCCACGACTCTGGACTACCAGGGTTGCACGACACTCATCAATGAACAACATTGTTTGGAAATGAGTCCTCATGTATGTGTAGGCCCACTGCAGGCATTTCTGCTTTTGAGCGTTGATAAAGGGTGGCTGAATACATGTTTATGCATAATTGCAACCCTCTTGAGAATCCTACACCTTGATGTTCTTGGCACTCCAGAGACAACAGCAGCTTTGAATACCTGTTTGCTGCTTTGCAGTGGCATTTTAGCATCTGTTTTCTTAACCTAACGCAGTTGTCTGGCAGAAATCTTCCTCATTGTGCCTGTATCTGCTCGAACCCGTGTGTGTTCTGCTAATCGGCTATAAATCTCTTTATGGTACACTGATCACGATGAAGTTGTTTTAAAATATCTAAAATTGTCATACCTTCTCCTAGGCATTAAACTGTTTCTTGCTTTTTGCGCAGCAGGGAGATCTTTCTTCTTCCCCATATGGCTGGAAAATGGTGGTCTGCTTAATAATGTGGAACATTCATTCTTATGTAGTTTTCCCTTTAATTGGACTCACCAATCCATGTGTTTAAACTGACAGACAAAAAAAATGACCTTTAGGACCTTTAAGCATAATTTACATAATAAAGTGGAATGCAGTGTAATCTGATTTGGTCAATTGATTCTTATTGACGCTTTTTACTTAGCCACAGGTTCACGATCCAGTGACTTCTATGCCAGTCTCAAGACCGTATAAATAGAGAGAGTTGCTTCAAATGTAAACATGCAAATCATTAGTTGTTTAGATTTATTTACATTTACAGAATTGGGCAGACACCCTTATCCAGATGAACTTACATTTATCTCTTTTTTTTTACATACAATTAAGCAAATAGAGGTTAAGGGTCTTGCTCAGGGGCCTGACAGTAGTAACTTTGTGGTCTTAAATTACCAGTCTGACACCATAATCACTATGCCAACACCTCTTCAGATTCAATACTGGATCAGTCGAGGCCTAGCTTAACAACCGCTGCCGGCAGAAATTGGGCTACTGTTGGTTAAAAGTGGAAAGAATGCAGAAGATAGAGCTGGGTGAAGCTAGTGGTGACCCCGCAAAGAAAAAGAAGATCTTGAATGAAAAGTGTAAATGTACATTTTTCAAGTTTGATTTTGCCTATATTCTAAATACAATCAGTTCTTTAGGATCCAATTAATTGCTGCTATTAACAACTATAAGAACTTCTGCTGTTCTATTATTTACAAAATTAATGGGTAGTGAACAAGCTAGCTGCTATTTATCTTAATAGATAAAAAAAAAAAAACACTTTAATCATGCTTCACCCCTACGCTCAGTACTACAGCTAACCTTTCCTTAAAATCTTGTCCTGTATTTGTTTGCATACAGTGACTCTCCTGACTAGTGGGCCTGTGGCTAAGCATGACCAACAGCATTAAATGATTGTTAGCATTAAATTTAGTGTCTGCTGTTTAGCATGATGTATTATTCACTATGCTCTTTCAACATCTCTATGACTCTTTTTGTATCTAACCCACAGACCTGTGTCAATGCACTTGTAGGAGGTCCTGCTAATGGATTGGTAACAACACAAGGAGCTAGAACTGAATTCCATTTGCTGAGCCACATCACCAACAATACCTCAATCGCCAGTTTTTTTTACTCCTAATACTTCAGATTTTGCATTTGTAATAGAAACACAGTTAAAATCACTCTCTGTTTCCCCCTTGTTTACTTCCACATTAAAGCAAGTGTGTAATCATGGCTGTGTGCGCTTGAGTGTATTATTTTTTTCCTTAACTGCATTAAAGTTTTATTTTATCTAAATATTCTTCAATAATGTATGAATAGGGCAGTGTGGTGGCACAGTTTCCTCCATCAGTTCAAAAACATGTACATAGGGTTGGTTGGCGAGTCTAACCTGCCCATGGGAGTGAGTGTAAGTGTGTATGGTTGTTTGTTTATGTGTGGCCCTGTAATGGACTGGCGACCTGTCCAGAGTGTATCCCTAACTCTAGACCCATGTGCACTGGCACAGGCTCCAGCAGACTCCCCATGACCCCAAGCTAGGGAATAAGCAGAAATAAAAGATGGATTAATGAACGTATGAATGTTATTATAATTAAAGTTCTCTGATCAATACCTCCTTACATGCATGTAAGAACAACATGTTTCACAAAATGTCTGTGTGATGTACACTATAATTACACTTTGTTGTCACCTGAGCATCAGAAACGTATGCGGTTTCAAATATCTTATTTGTTCCCATTTTGCTATTTGATGAAGCTCTACTTTTCTAGTAAGACTTTTCACAACAGTTTGAAGGTTTATCACCTTATTTATATAAGGTGAGGTATTTTTTCGTTCAGCTCCAACAGTATTAATGATATCAGACACTAATGTCAGATAAGCAGGTCTGTGGTGCAGTCGGCATTTCAGTTTATCCCAAAGGTGTTCAGTGGTGTCAAGATCAGGACTTTGTGCACATCACTCATGTTTTTCTCGCTTCAATAACAACACATCATGTCATAATGTAGATAAGGGGATAAGTGTTTAGGGTCATTGTTATGCTGGAACAGTGTTAAAGGAATAATGTAATGCAAAATCATTCTAGAAAACTGTGTGCTTTCGTATTTGTAACAACAGTTTGGGAGAAACCACATATGGATCTAATGGTCAGGTGACCGCAAACTTTTGCCAATGTAGTGTATATTACTATCATAAAACTGTCACTACTTTGAATCTCATTCTTTCTCACTTTGAGTACTATTTCAAATTTCTTTCAACTCCCAGACTCCTTCAAATATATATATATAAAATGGTTAAAAATGCATCAGCCAGATTCTTAACAGGGATCATAGTCTCATTGTCCTGACAACCAATAAAATTGAGACATCTATTTTTTCTGCATATAAAGAATTGCATAACTATGCCACACATAATGTCCGTCTTATTTTGGGCCATATGCAGCCTCTAAGCTGTTAAGATCTTGTGATCAGGTACTTTTATCCGATTCCTATTCTTGTTGCAAAACAAAAGCTAATCACTTTTTTCCAGTATTCACCCCAAAGCCTAGTGTATTTAAACATAAGAGATTCTAAATTACTCGATGCTTAAAATCCATTTATATTATATTTGCAGCATGGTGCTGGGAAATGAACCTGGGTCTTCAAATTGGAATGAGGTTAATTTTTTATGTACAATGCTATAATTGTGATTTTTTTTTATTATAACGCACTTTGAATCTACTACAGTTGTATTAGATTTGTAACATATAAATAAAACGTGCCTTGCCTTGCCTTACCCTTTTTGCCAGGCCATGTTCTCATTTCCATCCAAAGCCTGCAAAGGTCTGGAACTATATTCTGTTTGAGTGGGTTTTTTTTCTTCCATTTACTGATTGCAGTTTTATAGTGGGCTTTTTCAAATTGTGCATTAAAAGTCACAGATGTGGTTCAGTTGAAATCTTTTATCCTAAAGCTACACACCTTATAGCTTAAGAGCTAAATCTCTTATGTGCTCCTTTGTTCAAACAGCATGAGAATGCAAGGTTTGTGGCCATGCGACCGCAAGACTGAAAGTTTGACAATGATCCAACGGCTTATCTGTTATGTTTAACCCTGGCTTTCAACATCTTTAAAAATAAATCTAAACCGACTAAACCAGCTTGCATGCACAGGTTGTGACAGATGATGGCAGTCTGAATAGAATTAGATACTGCCATGCTGATCACTGAATGATATAACTCTGCTATAGTATAAAAAATCTAGATTTTAAATATTGAAGGAGCACACACAGCTAAGCACTTTTATTGTATCACCAATGGTTTCACAGGATGTGTTGTATGTTCAGAAATGTGCTGCCCTGCAGAGAAATCTCTACTTCATGACATTGTTAAAAGTTTCTTAAGTTTGTGTTTGTAAAAATATCGATGTGTTCTCTGAATTTAATAAGCAAAAATTTGAAACGATCCCCAGTTCTGTGTTCACTGGAAGACATCTTCAAAGTAATGATATTATTTTGTATTAAGACATTTTGTGAAGATGTCTTAATACAAAATATCTTCTTGTATGTTTTAGTATGCATACAAGAAGGTATGGTAGCCAACCACATTGCTTTTTTATAGTCTATTCATTCATTCATTTATTCATCTTCTATACCCACTTATTCACTAACTCAGGTCACAGAGGTTTGCTGGAGCCTATTTAGGTGCACACAGGGCGGAAGGCAGGTCGACAGTCTATTACAGGGCCACACATAGACAAACAACCACACATACACACACACAGACACACATGTTTATACTCAATCCTATAGGCAACTTAGAGTCACCATCAACCTAATGTACATGTTTTTCAGACTATGGGAGGAAACCAGAGTACCCGAAGGAAACCCACGCAAGCACAGATAGAACATGCAAACTCGGCACAGAAAGACCCCTTGCCCAGGAAATGAACCCGGGACCTTCTTGCTTTCAGGGGACTGTGCTAATGACTACGCCACCTTTAATTTATCTTCTATACCTTCCTATTTCTTAACCCAGAGTCTGCTGGAGCCTATCCCAGCGCATATATGGGAAAGGCAGGGTACTCCCTGGAGAGGTCACCAGTCCATTGCAGGGGCACACAAAGACAAAAAAACACTTACACTCACTCCTATGGGCAATTAAGAGTCACCAATCAACCTAATATACATGTTTTTGGACTGTGTAAGGAAACCAGAGTAAACCCACTTAAATATTGGAAAAAACTGCACAGAAAGACCCCTTGCCCAGGACCTTCTTGCTGTAAAGGCAACCATGCTCACCACTAACAATGCGCCACCCCTGTCGATTCCCAGCCTTACTAATTTACTATTCTGGACCTCTGAGCAAGGCCCTTAATTTCCAGTTGCTTAGTTGTATAAAAAAGAGATAAATGAAAGTCACTCTTAATGAACGTGTCTGCCAAACACACAGCCATGGTTACACACTTGCAGTCATGTGGAAGGAAGCAGGAGGAAAAAAATGAGAGCGTGATTTATTTACATTCTGTCTTGTATAGCAAACACAACTTAGTGTTTAATGTTAACACATTAAAATGTAAGAAAAGCTCAAAAGTGGCTTATTAAAATTAACTAAACAAATCAAAATTGTACTACTCTAACTGCCTACCCCTGTTGGTTTATTAGTTACCACACTGTGTTAATCATCTGGCTATGTCATCACACACCCTTGAACATCTGTGTGTGTGAATAGGGTTCTGTGTGTGTGTTGTGTGCACGCGTGTGTGAAGGAAGATTTTTCTCCACTAACATTACACCATACTTGTCTGGGCCCTTGCGTAAACAAACATCTCAGTAAATTGAAATACACACAGCACTTGGTTAGATTATGATGTGGTTAGATGTAAGCTTAGGAAACCCACATTACAAGAGCCCTCTCCGTCTCACAGTGGGTCGAAAAACAAGCTGCCATTTTGGAATCGGTTTTGCTTTTTCAACGCTAAACTGATCAGTTTTGAAAGGCTTGAGACATCTAAGTAGTTTTCCACATGGTGCCTCTTATGAAATATTAAACTCTGGTGTGATTTGGTTTCCCGCAGCAGAACTTGTTCTTATGTTTCCATCAGCTTTATTGAAGAAGACGTGAAGACAGAGAAACAATCAATAGTAAAGCAGCACAAAATGCATAAGTTAGGTTACACACTCAGAGTTTGGAACATTTTTTCACAATATACTCCCCATGTTTCTTCAAAGGGTATATGTTCTAATTAGAGAGGCAGCATTCTACTAAGGGTCTATTAAGCTTTATTATAAAAAATCTGAACCAGCGATTCTTACCTAATACACACTACAGCACAGTATCAACACAAGGCCCTTCCCCCTGCAATTACAAGCCAGAGACAGGCAATCTCTCCTCTATGGGGCTGCTGTTAGGAGGCTTGTGTGGCCAGCCAGCCTGCCTGGCTGCACTCAATCTCAGGCAAATAAAAGCGCTTCTGGCAACTGGCCTTCATGGTTCAAGGGAGAGACTGTGAAGGAGGAGGCCCACTTCTAGAAATAACAGGGAAGGAAAAAGAGCAGAAAAAGCCTGAGTGTGGAAAAGGGGCCTCTGTCAGCATGGAGACTGGGACTGAATGGCAAACATGCAGATGTGCAAATGAACCCCTGTAGAGGGTGTATACAGAGAAAGAAATGAAAGAGAAGGCAAAAAAGAGAGATAGCAAAGGGAAGAGAAGGGAGGGTCGTTGGTTTGCCACTAATCTGGAAAAAGCGTTATAACCTTCATTGCTTACTGAGGAAAGACATCTGTTAACCAGTTTACTGTACATTAATTGAAAGGGTTAAAAAACCATGCTAATAAAATATAATATAATAAAAATTTAACAATGTCAACAATCTAAAATTTTCCAAACATCAAATACGAATCCCCAGAAAAAACTAAATATTCCCCTTTGTGAGTCAAAACCACTCAGTAAAATTGTTCACTGGCTATTAATTATACAGCAGACTACAAATTCTGTGCAAAAGCTTATACATAATTTAACAAAGCCTGACAAGTGAAGTACTGGTATAAGCGCTTGTGTCTTTATTAGTAACATTAAGTCAGTTAAAAAAAGTTTTTTAAAGATTCTGGAGGGTATAAAATGTATGTTTTCTGAGCGGCGTGGTGGCATAGCGGTTAGCACGCCTCACAGCAAGAAGGTTTGAAGGTTCGATTCCCAGGCAAGGGGTCTTTCTGTGCGGAGTTTGCATGTTCTCCCCGAGCCTGCGTGTACATTAGGTTGATTGGTGTCCTAAATGGCCTGTAAAAGTGAGTTTTTGTGGCATGACCCCGAGCTAGGGAATAAGCGGTGTAAAAGATGAATAAATAAATGAAAGTTTTAATGTTTTCTTACTTTGTTTATAAAAGATCGATACAATGTTGTTCAATGTAACTTATTAGAAAATTTGTAAGGGCAACCAAGTCAAAACATTGTCCACACTGCAGTTGAGAATACACACATGGCCACAATCAACAACAATCATTCAGGGTTGTACAAGCACAACACTGTGGGATAACTGACGCTAATAGGTCCAGCATAACAAATGCAGGCTGTGTTAGCCAGAGTTACAATCTTCTTGACAGTGTGACGAATTAAGAATGACTTGGTGGAAGAAAAAAGCTAGACATACCAAATGTAGCACCAATTCTCTCAATTTCTGTGTCAAACAGGTTTATGGCTTTTATTTAAGAATCAGATAAGACAAGTAAAAAATGGTTCAAATCGAACACTGATCTTAAGACATGCAAAATTATCTAGCAGCTTTAGTTAGGGGATTTTAGTAAGGGGACCCAGGGGGCTTGTTGTTAACCAGGATGCTCGACATACTCTACGGTCTAGCCAAGCATAGGTTTACAAATGCTAATGACATGAGCTTTGTCAGTTAAGGTTTACATACTGTATACAAAGAGCTGTGTAAATTAGCAAAGACAATCAATGTAGTTTGTTAGAGCCCCTCCTTAATTCAGTATGCTAATGTTTAATGCTAATGTATGGAGATTATGGATGGTGAATGTTTAGATGATGGTTTGATAACAGTGTGGCCCTTGTATATATCCTGAGATACTTTAAGGGATCTCATTTCTTGCAGCAAAGCTTGTAACAACCCAGAGCTACATTGAGGGTGCAGTCATCAGCATTTAAATGTAATATGGGTAACTAAAACATGAATTACGACTTGTTTAGTAGGTAAACTCAAATAAAGCTAGCTATGAATTACCATTAAAAGCTAGCTCACCACTAGATTGCAGAAATTATTAATGACTTCTTTACAGAAACTATGGCAATGTTTTGTGTTTTGCAAGGTTCTATTTTAGGTCCATGTTCAATTCTTCATGCGCATACTTTGTAAGCCTAGTGTGGGAAGGGGTGGCCTAGTGGTTAAGGTAAACTCAAATAAAGCTAGCTATGAATTACCATTAAAACCATAAAAATTACCAATAAAAGCTAGCTCACCACCAGATTGCAGAAATTATTAATTACTTCTCTACAGAAACTATGGCAATGTTTTGTTTTTTGCAAGGTTCTATTTTAGGTCCATGTTCAATTCTTCATGTGCATACTTCGTAAGCCTGGTGTGGGAAGGCCACCACTGTGGGTTCCTGAGCGAGGCCCCTAACCCCTTATTGCTCAGTTGTAACTCGCTCTGGATAAGGGCGTCTGCCAAATGCTGTAAATGAAAATGTAAATGTTATCCCTGAACCAAAATTATGGGAAGGGGTGGCCTAGTGGGTAAGGTGTTGGACTAATACCAGAAAAAACGGGATTTGATTCCCAGCACCACCTAGCCAACACTGTGGGTTCCTGAGCAAGGTCCTTAACCCCCAATTGCTCAGTTGTAAGTCGCTCTGGATAAGGGCGTCTGCCAAATGCTGTAAATGTAAATGTAAACAAGATATGTACAAAGGACATTATACACTAGATCTTTGGATCTTTCTTCTACTGTAAAAATCTGGATAGCCTTTCTATTTTAGCATGTGCAGCAGTAAAAGACCTGTTGACTCCAATTTTTCATTTAAAGCTTATGTCAACAGCAATACTAAAACAACTTTTTAAATCAGGTATTATAGATCTACACTGGATTAATTCGTTCATTCATTTTAAACAGGGATCTGCTAGAGCCTTTCTCAGCGCACATAGGACGAGAGGCAGGGGTAGCTGCTGGAGAGGTCACAGGTCCATTGCAGGGCCACACATAGACGAACAACCACACACACTCGCACTCACTCCTATGGGCCGTTTAGAATCACCAATCAACCTAAAGTACATGTTTTTGGACTGTAGGAGGAAACCAGAGTTACGGCGGAAACCAACGCAAGCGCTAGAAAGACATGCAAACTCTATCATCCAAACTGAAAGAATCGAACCCACAACCTTCTTGCTGAAATGAACATGCTAACCACTACGCCACCGTGCCAATTGGAACATAAAGACAGGGTGCCAATTGGAACATAAAGGGCGGCGTGGTGGCATAGTGATTAGCACAGTTGCCTCACACGGCAAAGGGTCTTTCTGTGCAGAGTTTGCATCTTTTCCCTGCACTTGCTTAAGTTTACTCCGGGTTCTCCGGTTTCCTTCCACAGTCCAAAAACTTAGACTTAGTTTTTAATTATTTACCATGCTCAATTTATTTATACAGTGCAGACTATTTGTTGGTACTTTGTATCTAAGGCTACATAAGAGGACTGACTATTTAAACATCAACCTCACAGTTTTATAGCAGCTTCCTATTAATGCTTGTGTCTAAGATAAAAAAATATATAGCTAGTATTTAAGCTTTTTGTTAACATAATAGAGTGGAGTTGAATAGATCATGGGGTCTCTCTCCCTCCCTCCCTCTCTCTTTATATCAAGTGATCCTGTCACGTTCTGCCTTTCAGACCTGTTTAAAGCGCCCAAATCTTCTAATCCAGTTGCACGCAAATGAGAATGTTTTAATTTTTGAGTCTTTTTAACCATCAAGATTTTTGGATCATCTCAGAAATGTTTTCCTCTTCCACCAACACTCTGACCTGCTTATTAGGGACGCAATCATACATTTTACATAAGATAACTGTGATATACAATTAATTTTATTAAACCCTTTTGAACCACAGAGGTCAACTTAAAAAGGGTTTTATAAAATCATGTCCAATTGTCCCTTACCATGTAATCATTTTAGATTTCCAAAGTGAAATTTAACCGAAATGTCATTGTTACCCTGTTCTGTATTTAAAAAAAAACAAACGCTTGTTTTAGAGGATAAACAGCATACTATTTTTTGGCTGCTTCCCCTGAGCAGGTGATTTCGTATTTTAGGCTTTTCAAAAAGAGCTGTGGTGCTAGCTTTCTGACTGGATTATCTACACGACCTCATTTCAGCACAGGTTTGCTGTGAAACGCTTGGCAGACACAGACATTCCATTAATTTAATCCCTGCAGTGAAGACAGAAAGAGAAAGTAGCAGAGAGTAACAGTCAAAGAGAAAAACAGACTCTTGCTTGTACAACACTGAAGGATTCAACCATCCAGAGTTCATTCGAAAAAAAGCACATTTAAAAGAAGAAGTCTAAAGAAGATATGAAACTTGACTACATAGAATGAAGAAGAGTGAATGGAAAGACAAGGCCTTCTTTTTGAATGATTCACAGTAATTGAGTCACTGGCTGAGGCAGATAGTCTCCGTTTGGTTGTATTTCACGCTCCTGTGAGCTTGTGGCAGGCTCGTTCTGTCAGACAGCCTGCAGTCTGCAACCCTCACCCAATTCTCCCCTCTACTGTGCTGCAAAATAACACGCTGAGTGACCTCCTCATGGCAAAATGCCTAGAAATAAAAGAAAGGAGGAACAGAAAAAGATGGAGAAAGGGGGAAGGGGTGGCCATACTGCTGCACACAGCAGATAATGAAGCCTACTGCAGAGAAAATCAGAGAAAAGAGTTAAGACGAGTGAAGGAGAGGGGGAGGGAGGTTTACAGACAGAGAGAGAGAGAGAGAGAGAGAAAGAAGGAAAAAAGAGAAGCTGGATGCTTCATGAAACCTGACAGCAGAGTGAGCAGACCAGTGATCAGAACATGCTCTTGATCAAATCAGAGCTGTGCTTCTTAATAGCCGAGCAGAAATACATGGCTCTTTGTTAAAACTGGTCATGCTGCATCTCAGTAGGAGGCTAGAACTCAATTAGTGAAAAGAAGGACTCGAAATCAATAGCTAAAATTTGTCTGATTGAGTTTGTATGTGGATGGAAATCGATTGCATGCAGTCCATTGTGTGAGGTGATTTTTAAAGAAGCTCAATTTAAAATTATAGTTAAAAAATAGCAAATGAAAGGTAACTAATCTTGTCTGTTTGATTTGGGTGTGCTATTTCCTTCATGGGTTATTTAGGAATGTGTATTGTCCCCTCTCCTATACTTTCTTTTCACCCATGACTGTGTATCTGTCCATGCCTCAAACAGCATTATTAAGTTTGCAAATGACATCACAGTTGATCAGTGATAACGATGGGACAGCCTACAGGGAGGAGATCCAGCACTTAGTTGCATGGTATGAGTACAATAACTTGGAACTCAACAGCAATAAGATAATAGGATCATTGTGAATTTTAGACGAGCTAGCAGTCACACTTATTTTCAAATTTAAATCGATAGAGCTGCTGTTAAGTTCCTCGAAATCCACATCTCTGAGCATCTCACCTGTTCTCTTAACTCTTTTATCCTGATCAGGCACAACAATGCCTATATCTTCTAAGGAAATCTTTTTAATGCTACAGGACACTAACAAACTTTTACCACTGTGCCACTGAGAGCATCCTCACTAACTGCATCAGTATGGTACAGAGGATGCACTGCATATTTACCCATCATAACAATTCATCCAAATTGATTTAGTCTATACTGCATCATAAAAACACACACATGTATATATCCATTATGTGATTTCTTTCATAGCTATAATCTGTATCTGCTGTATAATAATATATACCCTACTTATAGATACCATAGATTAAATACTACTTTGCCTTCTGTACAGTATTTACTCTCACCCCTGTAATTATAACCTCATTCATTTATTTAATTTCACTGATATTTATTGTTAAAAAAAGCATCTACCTCTTGGTCTACCTGGCATGTACCTTGCACAATGAAAAGTTGAATTTAACTTAATTCTTTTTTAAAACCCTTTACAAATTCCAACTATTTAAAAAGATCTCTATATTCACAGTCTGTTTTGACAAGTTATTGACAGTTATTAAGTATCAGTTAACAAAACACTTGTATTATCGTTATTATTATGTGGCATTTAAAATAGTCTTGGATTTTATTTTTTAAAAGCTATTCACATCTGTAGGGTTTTGCAGATACTTTTAATGTTGAAGTGTTTGACAGTGATTTTTAACAGCACGTAGACCATTTAGGAGAAACACTTGCCCTTAAGATTGAAATATACATTTAAGGACAGAAAATGCACAGGATAGATACAGGAAATATGTGCTTAATTGTCACATATACTTTGCAGTGAAATTTGTTTCTTCGCACATCTTATCTTACATTAGAGTCAGAGTGCAGAGTCAGCTATGATACAGAACTTTTGGAGCAGAAAGGGTTAAGAGTTTTCTCAAGGCTGACACACTGGAAACCCGGGTCAAATAACGACTCAGTGCCTTAACCATTTGAGCCACCAATGCCACCATTAAGGGGTTAAAATATTATTTGAGCAAAGGTTTGTGGATCACTGCCCCACGCCTTTATATGGTGTAGCATTAAGATTTTTTCTTTACTGGAACACAAACGCTGCATGACATTACCGCTGTGCACAATGCAAAGTCTGTAGAAAAATGATTTGCCAAAACTAGAGTAAAAGACTTGCATGTCTTGCACAGAACCCTGACCTTGACCTTAATCAGATGGGTTGGAATGAATTAGACTGTTAACTGCACCACAGGCGTTGCGCCTGACAATCTCTTGCAGGAAAAGTATTAAAAAAAAATCCCAAACCACACTTTGCTAATATGATAACCTTCACTCATATATTGACTTTTATCACAAAGAGAGACAAAATAAGGAGGGCAGCATGGCGACATAGTGGTTAGCACTGTTGCCTCATAGCAAGAAGGTCCCGGGTTTCAATTTCAGGGCAGGGGCTTTTCCATGTGGAGTTTGCATGTTCTTCCATGCTTGCGTGGGTTTACGGCAGGTACTCAGATTTCCTTCCACTGTCCAAAAGCATGTATGTTAGGTTAACAACAGAAGTACGAGTGTAAAATCATCATAAATATATTCTGGTATTGGCGAGTGCTGGTATAGTTAAAAAAAAAATTTATAATATATAAATAATAATATAAATAAATACATTAGGTAATGAATAAATAATTAATAATATAAATAAATACTTTAGGTAATTAAAATCAGTCATGTTTTGTTGATAAAGTACATACAGTATGTCTGACAGTCAGAGGTCCAAACCTTTAAAAGATAATGTTAGATAAAGATAATTTAGAAATCTTATAAACTAATCATAAATCAGTTTTAGCTTTTGTATATATGTAATATATTTAATTATTGCTAGTTTCTGTGATTATTATTTGACAAGATGCACTACAGGGCGGCGCGGTGGGTAGTGGTTAGCACGGTCGCTTCACAACAAGAAGGTCCTGGATTCGAATCCCGGGCACGGGGTCTTTCTGTGCGGAGTTTGC
>JAOTQW010000008.1:9539744-9553267 GCA_026260075.1 Sisor rabdophorus
AGGCTCCAGCAGACCCCTGTGACCCTGAGCTAGGGAATAAGTGGGTTAGAAGATGAATGAATAAATGGATAGATGTATATACAGGGTTATATACACACATGTCTGAGTCTTTATAAACTATAGCAGGTATTTATCCTGGACCTGATTTCTGTGATGCTGTTTTTGTTATGTTGATATTGTTTTAGTCAGAAAAAAGAATACATTTACATTTATTCACACCATAATACATCATTCTAATTGCTAAACTTTTATCCTACATACCATAACGTAAAGTATTTATTTCAAAAAGCAACTATTCCATAAGCAAATTTCATAATCTCATAACTCATTTCAAGTCCTTATTCCAGTGCTTAATCTGTGTCACACCTCTCACGGATAAAATAGGACTTCAAAAACCAGTCTAAGTCTCTTCTAGCCTATAAGATATATAATAATAAATATTACCTTCTTGTCAGTGTTTTATCTGAATAAAAAATATTTAACATCTAGTGACACAGATTATAACAGGATTATACGATTGTAAATGTAAATCTGCACCAGGGACGATAAGTCAGTTTCTGTTACACTTTTATCTATTAATATTTTCAAGGCATGTTTTATATTGTGCTGTAACTACTGAGCATCTGTCTGTCTGCTGTTTTTAAGGTGTCTAAAAACGTTTAAAATATTTATATAAAATAAAGTCACTTCCAAAAGAATGAAAGTTTCCCGACAGTGAGAAAGATGTGACCTTTTAGCACGCTTTAGCATTTTCTTTAATAAAGACTCACTGACGCATACCATCTGACATTTATAAAAATGTGTCTTTGTAAAGGGCACTCAAATCCACAACTGGGAAATTTCTAAAACAACAAAAAGTAAGCAAGGTTTTTTATGTAAGGTTTTAAATAATCCGAAATGCACTAAATAAATGTGTTATACATACATTTGTCATTTAATTAGTAAAATTACTATTAATATTAGAAATGTATGCCCCCAATTGTGGCTTGGTGCTGGAAACCAAACCCAGTCTTTTTGGTATTAGTCCAACACATTAACCAGTAGGCCACCACTTTCCCATGACTGAATAGCATGCCTGTAGAAGAAAAATGTTATTATTTTAAGCCTCAAGTCAGTAATAGACGTCCTGAGTACTGTTTGGTTACTGTAGGTCTCCGACCACTGCAGGCTTTCCACCGTTGCCAGATTAGATGTATAGACACAATATTATTATTATTATTAAAATAATACTTTGCATTTGGACTGTAAAAACATTTTAATTAAGTTTATAATTAGAACTATTATTTTTAGGTTCCTAAAATGATACATTGAAGCAGATAATGACGATGATATTGTATACAAGAAATATAAAAAGAATGTATGTGAAATGTGTGGCGCAGTGGTTAGCACGATTGCCTCACAACAAGAAGGGCCTGGGTTCAAATCCCAGGCACGGTTTCTTTCTGTGCATAGTTTGCACATTTTTACGTGGATTTCCTCCAGGCAATATCAAAATTAAAATAGTCAAAAATAAAATTGTGCTATGTATGAGTCCTTTAACTTGCGTGAACTTGCATATAAACAGGAACACTCTTTGTGACCTAGCAGTGGCGTAAGCAGCCTTGCGGCAAGAGGAAGAGGTGACTTAAGACCCATTATAAATAACTCCACAACCCTTAAAAAGTACAATTATCAGCATCTGGACGTACCCATAAAATATCGGTACTTGTATTCTGTCTTCTAAAAAAATATAATTGTGGGTGAGATGCAGGAATGGGATGCAAATACATGGCAGGGCTGCAATGCTGTATTAGAATTCTTACATATTTTCATGTGTAGGAATAACCACACAGGTCACAACCACTTCTACAGAATCTGTTCTAACTGTGGCAGTAACCATGTGTAAAAGCTGTGTATCAAAATATTATAGGGTGAGTGTATATGGTTCTCTCTTCTAACTGAAAAAGTCTTTAGAGATTGCCTCCACAAAGTTAGGGGCAGACATAAGAATGCCAATAGTGCAGAGTATTGTAAAAAAAGAAAACGCCATCAAACACATACGATCAATAACTGCTGCTGCAAACTTCCACTCACTGCACACACTTACATCATTATCCCGATTTCGAAATCTCCTTGTAATGTACCTTAGTTCCTCTAGAATATTTTCCAAATCGGTTGCAGCAGGTGCTCTTATGATATCTCTCGTATGCCTATCTTCGACCATGGCTCCTAATGATGCCACTGTGGCACCAGACAGCAACAATTCCTCCTGGTTGGCTCCCATATAGCGACTGCAAATCAGTGCTGACTCAGCTGTGCTGGAGCAATGAACTTCCTCTGTGCCCCTGAAGCCTATATAGAGCGTGTTGTTGGCAGAGGCCTGTGGTGTTCCCTGGTCAACACACAGCTCCACACTGCTTCTCTGAAGAGGTTTATTATGACAGACGTGATGCTCACCTGGACGTCGCATACGCAGGAACCAGGCACACCAATTCAGTAGCACCACCCGCATCTACACACACATGAACTGAATTAAGCAGGCAGCACAAACTCTATTGCAGAGACCCAGAGTTCGGGAATAAGCGGGTAAAGAAGATGAATGAAGGAATATCAAAAGATTGGATTGATTCGCTATCCCTATGATCAGATTTTAATCGAATAAAACACCATGTGACTAAACTGGAGATACTTAAAAAAAAATTTGGGCCTTTAATTTTTTTGTGGTGGCGTTGGGTTTGCTTTGTTTATGGGTGGGTAGGGGTTATTCCATACATTAATGTTGGTACTTTGGCTCTAAAAATACTTACCCACTTTGGCATCTTGCCTCCGTCTAGGTCATGGTAGTGATACCGTAACACAAGTACTGTAGCAATGACTGATAGACCAACAATCACCATAGTTGTGGCAAAATACTGAGCTAAAATACACATACACACACAACAATTAAAAATAAAATCCATAAGAATTTGGCTGTTAACATTTATAAAGGGACTACTAACATTTCTAAGGACTACTAATAAGACCTTTTAAAGAGGGGCTTCCTGACTTAGTTAACCCAAGTTGGTGTCTGCACATATTTTGGAGCGAGCACTTTACTCAGGTCATGTCTAAATATTTACCTTGCAAGAAAACTGCAAATGTATACTAAACTTTCTCTAAAAATAACTTGCCAATAAAAAACTGTTCTTTTTTAGAAAGGCTTATAAACGTGCCGACTATATCTAGCAACTGAGGATTCATGCTTCTCAACAAAAAACAGGCTTTTTTTGGTCGGTCACCTCCAACTGTTTGACCGCGTGTTTCTTTTTACTTACCAATCAGAGGCACCGAATCCGATGTTGCTGGCATTATTTCAGCCACCAGAAGCATAAAGACAGTCAGAGAGAGTAACACAGTGATACCTAAAAAGAAGACATGAAAAAACATCACAAAAGTTTCTGCCAATTTACTTTTATTTTTGACTGATGTAGCACACACACACACATTTCAATTTAAACATTTCTATTTCAGTAGCATTAGAGAGACAGCAAGCTTTACAAGCTTCTGCTTTTAGAGATGCTTGAAAGGCTCCCTCTAATGAGCTCTGTGGATCAATAAACCTCTGGAAGTCCAAGTGATAAAACTGATGGAGTGATTCCAACTCATTTATAGGATCATTTGGAGCCAGACAGCAAGGTCAAAGGCACAAATACTTCTTGTGTCTCCTCTCACACACTGGAATACACCTGGGTACTTTATATTTTCAGGCATAGTATATGCACCAAATCAGTGTTACAAAGCATAATTCACAAATAAAATGCTCAATTTATACTAATGATTTACTGAGTATTTTTATACAACATTTCTTTACTGGGGCAGTGGTTGTAAGCTGTTGAAGACTTGGGTTTAAGCCCACCACCACCAAGAGTGTGCTATAGAGTATAGGTGACAAATAAAGGCATTTACATTCTTAACTTTACCCAGATGATGGCTGCAGTAATAAAAAGCTTGTCCTAAAAATATTGCATGTGAGGTGGGAGAACAGTACAATGTTTTTTCAATTCATCTAATTAATTACTTTTTTATCACCAACACACTGGGTTCATATATTATATATATAATAAGTATATATAATATTATCATTTGTTCTGGAAAATGTGTCAATATCTCAGGTCAGAAAAAATTACTAAATGAATAAATTATTTCATCTGTTCTTGGGGTGGCACAGGGTCACAGCGAGTTGTGAGCATGCTTTCCCCGCACTTGTGTGGGTTTACTTCGGGTACTTCAGTTTCCTCCCACAGTCCAAAAACATGTATATTAGGTTAATTGGTGATTGGTGTGTGTGTGTATACCCAATATTGTGACGTGTTAAAGAAGCATAATATCACATGCGGCATGAAATAGAAGTGCTTTACTTGATTACTGTATGGCCTGTTTTCCGACTGAAACAAATGGATTTTAGTGTCAACTTGAGAAGTCAGAATGCATTAGGAGCCTTGTTCGGCCCCGATTAACTTGTACTAGACTTTCCGTCACAGGATATGTTTCCATCTTTAGTTTGTTAGCACCATCAGGCATTTCTGCATTTGTTAATATTAATATGTTTGCAATTGCAATAAATCTATTTTAAGGAAATCCAAAAGTACCAATCTTTAATGCTAAGCTACATTAAATTCAGAAGGATTATCTACAGTCGCTGCTGGCTTTGCATAATTACATTTTCCCTGAGCTGCTAGTTTATTTATACAAACTCCAGTTAAGAAATGTCACACATAACATGACAGCTTGTCTGCCTGGTTTATAGATACACACACACACACACACACACCACATCTGTAGTCCCAGTAAGTATTTAGATGAGTGTGAGAATGAGCAACGTGAGAGGATTTAAACGTGATGTAATATTCAGTGCAGGATGTGCCAGATGTACAGCTAATTGTAGCTGTCAGTTGTGAAATTTTACACATTACTATTACAAAATTGATCCAAAACAACAACACAAAAAACAACTACCCAGCCAACCAAACAGGTAAGTCATCAGTCATCTCCAATCCAATTTAAAAGGGTTTTACATACAGATGAAGGACCTGAATGCAGAACATCTCGAATGCAGCAATTAATCTCGGACAGGTTTTAGCTTAAGAACCTGTTAAAACAATGAGAACAATTGCCAGTTTATCAGCACTGGTCAGCTATGAAAAGTAAATAAAAATGTGATAAGACAAATTCAATTTCCATTGCATGGTGCTTTTGGAATGAGCAGAATTTTAACAGCGGCCCATGGAGAGGCTCAGCTTGCATTATAAAACATGCTGTAGTAGCAGTAGTAACGAGGCAAGAAATGTTTTTCGTAGACATTTTAAAAACAACTAAACAGAAATATCTGTTAATCGAGGAGATTGCTTTATGGACAGTTTATCATCACAAGTCTAATGCCTCCTATTTGTTTAAATGTTACATCTATTTATATTTGTGGCATTTGGTAGCCAGTTTTATCCAAAGCAACTTGTGTTTATTTCCTTAATTCAAACAAGCAGTAGGGGATTAAGGGCCTATCTTAGAAGGCCCAACAATGGTCATTTGGTGATGCTGGGAATCAAACACTTTCAATTAGCAGTTCAACACTTAAACCACTGGCCTACCACTTCCTATTTTCTAGTCAGTTATTTTTGTGGTCTGTACTAAGTATCGTAGTTTAATAAGCTCAAGTGGGCAAGGCTTGTTTAAAATTGGATTAAACTAATTAACTCATATGCAAATCTCATGCTGTTTTTAAGGTCATAGGAAATTGCAAAATGTGTAACAGAATAATCAGCTTTATCACATCCAGTGGTGTGACTCTTCATTAAGACATTAATAAATAATCAAAACCCACAATCAGTGAACCCTGATTATATATACAGTCTCCTCTTTTAAATATTGTAAGGGCAAAGCCGAAGATCCTGATTGTAGCAGCCTTTATTCAGCTGCCGGTAATCATGTTAAACTAGCCATCAAAGACAACAGACAACTAGCATATTATTATAGGAATCTTTAAATCGAGGCTAAAATTGCACCGTGTAAGCCTGACATTGGGATATTGCACCTTTGTAGGGCAACAAATTTCAAGGTGAGAAATCTTTTCATATTTATTATTAGATTTTAAGATCAAATGTCTCCAGTATAATGCTGAGGGAAAAACAGGGGTGTAAGATAGCTTAATTATTGAAAACATTTTAAGATACCAAGACTAATTAATTTGTTTTTTCGCTGCAAATTTTTACTATAATAATTCAATACATAGGGTGGCCCTGTAGTGTAGTGGCACATTCACCCCACAGCAAGAAGGTCGTGGATTCAATAGGAGTGCCCATAGGAGTTAGTGTATGCTGTTGTTCATCTATCTGTGATGGACTGGCGACCTGTCCAGGGTTTATCCCTGCCTCATGCCCTATTTGCACTGGGCTAGGCTCTAGCAGACCCCGTGACCCTGAGTTAAGAAATAAGCAGGTATAGAAGATGAATGACTTCAATACATAAAATGTCTTTGTGCTTGTTACCCAAAGATATCTTTTCCCCCGAGTCAGCAGGCATCAGGAACACTAGTAATGCAAGAGTGGAGATGAGTACACAGGGGATGAGCAGGTTAAGGCCATAGTAGAGTGTTCTCCTCCTCAACACCAATGTAAAGGTAACGTCAGGGTATGGCTCCTTACAGCAGTCATAAAACCTCTCGTTTCTCCTTCCAGGAACATCTAAAATGAAGTAGACAATTAGTATCCCTGTAAAATAGAGCAGGAATAATCTAATAATAAAAGAGTAAAATAATCTGTAACTTAATTTGTGGATGTAAATAACAGTTGCCAAACACATTATATCACATGCCTACTTACACACTGTCCAACTCGGTAATAAATAGGGTTCAAGCTTAACAAACGAAACCAACTATCCAAACCAACCCAAAGACCTCAGGAAACATAAAAGCAATATAATCCAATAAAAAATAATCCAATCATCTCAACTGGACGCTTGTATCTCTGGATGATTTTCAATTATGGGATGTTCTACGGCTTATTGATTTGTACTATATGTTGCTTTTCTCTTCCTTATATGCTTCCTGTGGAAATTGAGGTACTTTATCTCCTAGCTAAACATGGAGCAGGATTTTGCGATTTTTCTGACATAAAAAATTGGAAAATAATTTATTATTATGGTTAAAGTACAACTGTTTTTTAGTTTTGCTTTGATTTTTTCCCAAACAATAACTAGTACTTCTTGTAAAGAATGGATTTTAGTGATAGTACAAACACATAAAAAATTTAGCTAAATTTATTCATTTTTAATTTTTCCTACAAATAACTAAAACACTTATTTACCTCCAGGTAAGAATGTTTATTAATTTTTATATAACTCTACAAAGAGAGTATTCCTAGCCGATGACCACTGTTATTGTCATTAGACATACTGCAATCTAATTATACAATATACACGCAAGTACATCTGTGATTTTTAGGGAAATGTTACTGGAATATTTCCTATTTATTTGTCAGAAAAAAGGTTTTAATTTAATGGTTTGAAATTTCGGTCCATATTTACAGTTTCCAACTTTATGCAAGTTTTACTATAACTTATTTCTATAACTTATAACTTATATTAACATCTTAGCATTTTATATAGTTCCAAACTCTCCTCTATATATTCTATTAACCTACCCACTAGATCCCACTCTCCATTGGCAATGTAGCCTGTGAGATCTGCTTCCAGCATCTGCAGATCCAGAGACCAGCCTCCATAGGTCCAAGATCCAAACTTCAAATCACATCGTTGAACATCAAAGGGAAACCAACGCACATCAATGTAGCAGGTGCTCTTAAAAATTCCTGCAAAAAAACAGCTGTTAGAACTATAGCAATTTACACCCTACAAATTACATAAAAATAAAAAAGTTAAAGTTATTAGTAAATAGGTAAGGTAATAATTAGAAATTCTGGGACGCTTTATGACTACATATAATGACATGAAATAGACATTAAAATCCTTAGTTTTGCATTTACTCACTAATAAATATTCTTCAACACAATTATGATAAAAATTCAGCAACTAGGAGGAAAGGAGGAAAGAATAAATGAAAACAAGAATCAGGAACGAAAAGTTATGGTTACATTCACCACCTTAAAAGGAAAAAAATCTTATTAATCTAATTTGTATCCAAACGCAAAGCATCTGAAAGCTGTTTCAGTCTTTTTAGTTTTCTGCACCATATAAGCCATATTTACTTTTCCATTGATTTAACATTTACATTTACAGCATTTGGCGGATGCTCTTATCCAGAGCGACTCACTCAGGAACCCACAGTGGTGGCTTGGTGGTGCTGGGAATCGAACCCACGGTCTTTCTGGTATTAGTCCAACACCTTAACCACTAGGCCACCCCTTCCCCAAACTTTAAAACAGGTAAAACTTTCAGTGTAACTGCAAACATTACTCATTTTTTTGCATCTTATCATGCATAATACTGATCTGAAGGCATTTCCACATTTGTGCTTTCAATTATCTGGATATTTTGTCTAAGTGAATAAAACACCAGCATTACCTTAAAAGGCTGTAGTGTGCACTGTAGGGCTGAGACACTGTAATGTGTGACTGAACTAATAATTCCCTATTAGTACATTATGGATAAGCTTGACTCTTGACTTATTTGGGCAAAGCATTATGAGATTTAATAAGTAAACGGCATTTACTCTGCTACATAAGTGGACATAGATACAGTATGACAAGTTTAGACTCGCTTCAGTCACATAATGGAAAACTGGAAAAAAATTCTGATACTTTTATTTTGACAAACTATCAATTTTTGTACTAAAAAATTAAGTATTTTGTGCTCATTACTTTTACTAAACTGGCTCACCTGGGGGTAGATACTGGCAATATCCAGATGAGTTAACAAGCACATTTGTATGAAAAGAAGCATCGAACCTCTCATCAGCACTATTAACAGACACAAAGATGTTAACACAAAAATAACGCTGTCAATAAATTGTTTACATATTTCAATTTTATTTTATTTTTCTATGTTGCCATATGACATCTTCCTATTTACTGTTTATGCTAAAGTATTTTCGTTACTAAATAGCAACAAGTACAGAATTCATGCATTTATTCATTCATCTCCTTTATTCCTGAACTTACCCACAAGTGCAGTATGTTAAAGATAATTCAAATTTTATACACTGTAGTCTGATTCTATACGCTGAGCCTTTCTACCTGTTATATAGAAGAATGTCGGGTTTCCATATCTGATGATCGGGAAATCTCACATTGGACACTCCAGGGTAGTCACTAACGTTCCACTTCAGATAATAATCCACCCAGTACTACAGTGGCAAACAGAATAGAGTGTAATTGTAATTCAGTAGTAAATGTATCTTTATTCATTCATCTTCTATTCCTGCTTATTCCCTAACTTTGGGCCTCAAGGGTCTGCTGGAGCCTATCCCAACATGGATAGGGTGTAAAGCAGGGGTGCACCCTGGACAGGTCACCAGTCCATTGCAGGGCCTCACATAGAGGAACAACCATACACACTCACTCCTATGGGCAATCTAGAGTCACCATTCAACCTAATGTACATGTTTTTTAACTGTGGGAGGAAACACAAGGGAGACCATGCAAACTGCGCACAGAAAGATTCCTTGTCTGGGAATTGAACCAGGGACCTTTTTGCTGTAAGGCAACAGTGCTAACCACTTCGCCACTGTGCCACCATTGACTAGTATCTATATAGCAAAAAATAGCTAAAAATTAGCAGAAGTTATAGATTGAGGCCTTGATTTCATTTCTTAGATTTAGGAAGAGTCCTCTATCTAAAAGAAAGGCTTGAATAGATGTAGATTATTTTATAAACAATAAAAGAAAAATTACTTTAGGTGGCTTGGGCAGGCTCGTGTAGATTAACGCAACTGTCAGCAACGAGCCTGATGGTTATCAGATTAAGCCTCCATTTCATGTACAGCATGACCTCGACTATGAACCCATCTTACTCTTATCAGTTGTACTCAGGCCAAGGAATTAGTTTAGGCAATGGTCTGGTAAAATTTCTTTAAATTAGGCCTAATTTCTTAATGGGCATGTAGTGTTCTGCTGGAAAAAGTGGTCTGGAAAGTTTCAGGTATTTGTAACAGTATTTGGTTTAGATTCAAGACATCCCCCTAAATATTTCCCAAACCAAACAGATACATTGGCCAGATTATGAAAGCTTAGATTCTTAAAGGGATGATAAAGAAGGAGGCTTTAAATGTGGTGGCCTAGTGGTTAAGGTTTTGAACTGATACCAGAAAGCCCAGGTTTCGATTCCCAGCACTACCAAGCCACCACTGTGGGCTCCTGAGCAAAGCCCTTAAACCCTAATTGCTCAGTTGTAAGTCGCTTTGGATAAGGGCGTCTGCCAAGTGTTGTAAATAATTAAATGTGTAAGGATCCTGTTTGTGCTTGTCACTATCAAAGGAACTCCTAATAATAAAGTCATTTAATTAATCCAGCTCTTACATCAGAAACAGGTTAAGCGTTAGCCTTTTTGTTATGTTCCAATACATCCATTTTTAAAATGGACTCATTACTTGCTGTCTAATTCATTCTTGGCAGGTGTCACCATTACAAGTGGAAAGTTAACATTTGCAAAAGTAGGCTTACCAGTTGTAACCAGATATTGGTTGTTAAAACCTGATTCTTTTCATCCTGAAAAAAAAAAATAATTAAATAATTATTTTATATAGTCTTCACAAGACACAAATAAGCTATGAAATCTAAAAAAAGAAACATGTGCATGTTTGCTTTATCACTGACTGATTTGATGCTTTTTAGTGGAAGTATAAACATCAAATATTAATGTGTAACATATTACATAGCTCATCTTCTATCTTTGTACTAAACGCCCGCTAATATTCCAGCATGACATTCATAGAATAAATGCTTAATTCAGATTCTGAGTGTGTTTTGAAAAGCCAGTAACCAATTAAAACGAATGGACTTGCATTGAGATCAGGACTTTAACCAAACCTCTCAAAATCTGTATATTTCTCTGTATGTTTACCCACAATAAACTCGCTGGATGCTAAACCTGAGCCAACTCATTAAGATCTTGCTAGACAGACTTGAAACTAAACTTTGAGGACACCAGCATTCCAGATGCGAGTCTGGTGATTTCTTTATTATTCCTAAAATGAAGTGATAATATAAAGAAAGAATAACCTATATAACCTAAAAAAAAGTAATCTATATAAATCAAATGAATGTTAGTATAATGATTATAATAACAATATGAATAGCAATCAGTGAGAATTTTCTTTCTATAATGGTGGATTTAGTGGCACACATGTGTTTGTCATAGAGTGTTTTACTTTTCTATATTTATATCTTGTAATGTTGTTGGTGGTCTCTGTATGAGTCCACATATTTCTTGCCTGTTTTCAGTTGCCCTAAAATAAGTTTGCGTATTTTGTGTTTCGTGTCTTACTACTGTTTAAAGTACATGCATTGTTTGTTATTTGCTTACCTGTGTATACCTGTTTTTCCATTTTGCTCTTGTTTAGATTATAATTTAGTTTCCTGTTCACAATTTAATTCAAGGATTCGAATCGGTATGCATTCAGCATCTGCATTCAGATGCATTTGTAAGAGACACTGTCAGAGTCTCTAACAAATGCATCTGAATGCAGGTGCTGAAATCATACCGATTCGAACCCTTGAATCCTTGAATTAAATTGTGAACAGGAACCCTTTTTCCCTAACAGCTGTATATGGAATTATACTTGCTATTTCAAGTTCTGACCAGCTTGCAGCCATGACTTACTTGCTCTGTCTGGTTGTTTTATGGTTGTTTTATGTTCTGTAAATCAGGGCTCAGCAATTGAAGTGTTAAGCTGGTAATAGGACAGAAAGATCATATAAGGCCCCTAGAATCACCGTATCAAGCCAGTGGCAAAAATAAGTTAAGTATACCATATTCAATAAGTATATTGTATTCATTGTATTCCTAAAACATTCCTCCATCTGGGCAGTGAGTCTGAGAATTAAAGTGGTCGAAAATTCAATGTCCACTCAACTATTACCCTTACATCGCACTGGCTTAAGTTTGCCTCTGACATGAGATGCTAGGTTTACAGTCAATATTAATAATTACATTTTTACCATAGTCAACATTACTTATTATTATTTCATTTACAGCATTTGGCAGACGCCCTTATCCAGAGCGACTTACAACTGAGCAACTGGGGGTTAAGGACCTTTCTCAGTATTGAACCCTTGTCTATCTGGTATCAGTCCAACAGCTTATTATTATTACTACATTATAGGATTATAACATTATCAATGTCATCATAATTGAAAATGAGAATGACATGAAGTAAAAGTTTAAGAGTTACATGACGTTTTCTGACGTTTTTAAAAGGTGGAGTTTAGTGCGGTATGATTCTAGGACCTGCTTATTTTTTCTCTAGCTTATTATAGACTGATTGTGACTGATTATGTTGAACAAGGACACTACATTAATTCTGTTACATTTCTAGTTAGTATCCATTATCGATAGCATCTAGCAGTTAATTACAGGAAGCCATGCAAGCCATACATTCAAACAATCCACAGCATGTTCTAGCAAGCAATGACAATACGGGAGGACATATTAAACACCACACAGACAGTAATATCAGAGTATAGCTGTAGAGTAAGGAGCCCAGCTTTATCTATATTTACTATACAATCAAATAGAATATATCTTTTTTAATACAGTATGTGGTGGTGTTCAACCACATGTTCCCCAACACCTGCTGTGGGAGGGGTGGCCTAGTGGTTAAGTTGTTGGACTGATACCAGAAAGACTGGGGTTCGATTCCCAGAACCACCAAGCCACCACTCCTTAGCAAGGCCAATTGCTTAGCTCTGAATAAGGGTGTCTGCCAAATGCTTTAAATGTAAATGTAAAATTTGGAACTCTTACATGCTAGAGATTTAAAAAAAGTTGTGTATGTGGGTGGGTGTTTTCTGATACTCACCACATCCATGATCTGCATCAGGCTGAGACCAAAATGAACAGTCAGTGAGTGCGAGTCATTATACACAGGTCTCTCTAAAGGATTATAGTTCTGCATGAGATCCTTATATAGGCGACGCTGGTGCTCTCCTTGCAGGGTCACTAAAGTCACACACCATCAACAAAAAAACATAAAAAAACAAACTAACAATAGAGATACATAAGTAATTATACACGCACAGCTCTAACATTTCTTCAGCCGGCAGATAGGCACAAGGTAAACAACTCCAGAGACACTGATTCCAACATTTTGAGCAAGCTGCTAAGCAGACGAGTAAGACAACGGGCTTATTTGGGCTTCTGCAGGAAGCCCAAATAACTTATTGATCTGTGAATTTCATTAAGCATCTCCAGTATGTATATATATATATATATATATATATATATATACCCAGAGGAAACCCACGCTAGAGCGGGGAGAACATGCAAACTCTGGCAACTGTGCTAACCACAACACCACCACGCCGGCACAAGACATAAACTCTATGACATTAACTTAT
>JAOTQW010000008.1:9593584-9607584 GCA_026260075.1 Sisor rabdophorus
GACCTTCTTGTTGTGAGGCGACGGTGCTAACCACTGCGCCACCGCGCCGCCCACAGCTGAAGATGGTACAGTTAAATAGTGACATGCATGGACAGTATATCTGAATATGCAGTATAGTAATACACCCATTTACATGATGCACCATCATACAATATACATGACAATGCAGGACAGTAGCTATTACATCCATATGTATTTTTGGTTCCAAACAGAACAGTGAAAATGCTTATTGTGTTATAATAGTGCTTTTAATATTATTAAATACATGCCTATGAGTTCTCTTGTGTAACAATAAAACATTACACACTTGAAACCCGTTTACAGAACTTGTATGAGGGTTTTATTCTTTGTTTCTTTTCTTTTTCACTGGGGAATTATATAATATCACAGAAATCAATGATTAAACAGTGGGCGTGTTTCCTTGGTGGATCTCCTCAATCACTAAGGGTCGAAGTACATGTGGGTTATAAGAAAGGCAGTGCTCTGCTCCTACACAGGACATGAAAACTGCAATAAAGGGACTTTTTTCTTCTTCCATCACTCCTGCTTTAGTGTAGCTTGCGATTCCTTTTTGACTTGTTGCTGCATTTAGTGTAAAATTAAGTGTTTGGTCTAGCTGCACGAAAAAAATAAAATAAACTAAGCTCCCCTGACTGGCTGATCTAAAACTGCGGCAAAGCTGAAATATGCCGCAGCTGGAGGACACGACGGGAAACCAGGTGTGCAATGTCCAGCTGCGTTTTTCTCCATAACCGACCCGTCGCCTTATCATCTATTTATTTTTGCTTTACTTTTCATTTACAGCCTGTGCGGTGATATGCCCCTCGCTGGTAGCCTGGCGCGGTTGGAGACGATGACAGACTCTATAAACGTGAGCTTTTCGAACTTTTCCAAGCTGGAGAACGTCGGATCTGCGAGCGGCTCACAGGCGCTGCGCTTCATACTCTCACTCGTCTACTCGTTTGTGTGCGCCGTGGGACTGGTAGGCAACTTGCTGGTTTTTTACCTGATGAGATCGCGGCAAGGAAGGAGGTCATCCACGATCAACCTGTTCATTCTAAACCTGGCGGCTACCGATTTCCAGTTTGTGCTGGTCATGCCTTTCTGGGCCATGGATACCGCGCGTGATTTTAGCTGGCCGTTCGGCCACGTCATGTGTAAGGTGGTGCTGTCGGTCACGGTGATGAACATGTACGCAAGTGTGTTCTTCCTCACGGCTATGAGCATCACGCGTTATTGGGCAGTGGCGTCGGCGCTGAAGGACCGCAGTCGGCACTGTGTCTGTTCGAGTCGATGGGTGAGCGCGCTGCTCTGGCTCTTCGCCACGATCGCCACAACACCCACCATCATCTTCTCCACCGAGAAGCAAGTGGTCGGGGAAAACTTGTGCTTGATGAGTTTTCCCGGTGGCAACCACTGGCTCGGCTTGTACCACTTGCAAAAAGTTTTAATCGGCTTCGTTTTCCCCATGCTAATCGTGTGCGTGTGCTACGTGCTGCTGTTGCGCTTTTTAAGCCTCCGCAGCATGAACAACAACCACCTTCCCAGGCGGAAATCCCGGGTCACTCGTTCAGTTACAGTCGTGGTGCTCTCCTTTTTTATCTGTTGGATGCCAAACCAAGCCGTGACTCTCTGGGGCGTCTTAGTGAAGCTGGACGTCTTGCATTTTGACCAATTGTACTATACAGTCCAAACGTACATTTTCCCATTGACGACTTGCCTGGCGCACGCCAACAGTTGCCTTAACCCAGTACTGTACTGCCTTACGAGGAGAGAGTTCAGGAAAATACTTAAAGACTTGTTTTGGAGGTTTTCCTCTCGGTCGATTTCCAACAGCTGCCAGGTTCGCCCGTTCTCCGGCAGTAGTAAAGGACAACGTGAGAATGGAGAGGCAGTGATTCCGCTGAATGTGGTAGAAATCGAGCAGTACAGACTGTCCCTGTTCAACGCGCATACCATCCCCACAGCCCATGGCTCTCTATAACAGTAAATAATCATTAAGACACGATGATTATAAAAAGCTCCGTGTATGGTTGAGATATTAAGTGAGCACTCTTTAAAAACGTTGGGTTTATTCACTGCACCCGATCTCCATTTCATTGGGTTATGTTGGGTTAATTGAAACTCGCATTAGTTTAATTGAAAGCGCAACTGTCCCAGAAGACACTCCGGTAAGTTAATGTCATACAATCTTGTGCAGATATTTGCTATTCGTTCCCTTGCACAAACATCTCCTTAAAATGTGTCCCTCTAACTTTGACCCGTCCACATTTGATCTATAATGATTAATGTAAATGTGACATCCCAAGAAAATAGATAAATAGATAAAATCAATAACCCAAGCCATTAATTATTTCAGAACAATTTATTGGAGACAAGTAAGACATGAAGAGTTTGAATAACCCAAAAATAGGTCAGTTGATATATTAGACAGTATTGGATTATCTCTTTGGTCATTTGAACCCAACTGTTGTAGCACACTGGTTAAAGTTGTTAAACTACTAATTGGAGGACTGGTGTTCGATTCCCAGCACTGCCAAGACACCTGAGCAAGGCCCTCAACAGTATAAGTTGCTTAGATGAGGGCGATAAATGCAAGTCGCTCTGCATAAGGGCAGCTGACAAAAGCTGCAAATGTTGGACTGCTGATCAGAAGGCCATGGGTTTCATTCCCAGGACCACCAAGCTGCTCCTGAGCACAACACTTAACGGCTCTGAATAACGGCGTGTGCTAAATACCAGAAATGTAAATGTATATAAATGAAATCTGTTGTAAACAAGCTTATATGACTAATTAACATACACTGGCTTCTAATAACAAGTATTTAAATAACTCATGCTGTGCACTGTTGTGTTTGCACTAAGTTGTATCAATTGCTTACTGCTTTTTAACACCGTTGATGTAAATAAAAACATGCATTTTGTGTTTTTAATTTAAGAATAAAAAGCTTAGCAGTTAAAGGCCATTTACAATTAGAACATTTTCTTTAGTGATCTACACACACGTTTTGTTGCAGTAAAATCTGATGTGATGTACAGTGAAATAAAAACATAGACTCACTGTTTGCATGCCATTTGTATTATAAGAAACTACTTACTATGGTTTAATAAACAATTATTGTCAGTGTTGTTTAAATGTCCTTACATATGAATGTCCTTAGTGTTTACAACTTTAAATAGACCGAAATGTTGCTCTTCACTCTTTAAGCGCCTGCTGTACTAATGTTGTGTCATAAAAGTGTTCTTAATAATCGGACCGTTTTGCGCCCGAGGTAAATGAATGTGGACACTGGCTAGTCTTCTGATTATAATGAGAGTAATAAAGCCTTATCTTATCGGGATAATGTTTGGCTTTCCCATAAACTCAATTAAAAATCATGGTTACTAAAGACTTTGGCAAATATGTTATTCCATCTAATTAACATTTTCCACACAGCTGAGTACTAGAGCGCACTTTGACAGGACAAGTTTTATTGTTTAAACAGACATACACCAGACATATTCCTGTGAGAGATAATAAATTAAGGTATGAGTAGTAGTAATGGTTGAAAAATTCATGTTCTATTAACTCTGGATTATTGTTAGCAGATACCAGCAAAATCTAATCCAGAATGTACTAATTGTTTCAGACAAATTACCATAAAACAAATCACAAATTTAAGTTAAAATTGAATTTAAATTTACTTACATTTACTGAAGCATTTTTGTTGACATTTTGTTTTACAAAGATTTATTCAGAATTGTTATCCAGACAATCCTTTCACAGACACACTCCATTGGGCTTTAGGTTTATCTAAAGATTTTCTTAAACAGAAACTGTTAAAGGGGAAAAAGAACTGTTTAAATGCAGGCTTTGTAATTAAAAACGAAAGGGTATGTTTCGTTTTTTTTTGCCTTATTGTAGAAATCTATTACTTAATACCACACACACACACACACACACACACACACCTCAACAAATTTTCTCAAGAAATGCAGCATTTTTTTTACATTGTGAACTAAATGTCTGTAAATTACTGTACATTTATTGCTTATCAATGCCCAGTTCCTAACGCTCAAGTACTATTCTAAATACTGTACACATGCACCTGATGTCCTTGTGCTTTGAGAATGTTACCAGCTGAGGTTCCCCGAAATCATAATGGAATCAACTGATATGAAAATTTCCAAGAAACCTGCATTATATTACTATAATTTGTCCTGTACTTTGTATACTTTTATATTCTATACCTTACAAGTCTGTGTCTCTTTCCTTGAAGCCTTAGGTTGGCCATCTTTTCACTCGAAGTATGTGATGTCTTCGTTTCCACATTTGCACTGGTTACAGAACTGGTTCTCTTGTCACATTAAAAAAACATTCATGTTTAACTAGGGGCAAGTGTACAAAATCTAAAGGAAATTCCAGTAATTAATATTTTTCATATTTTACATCATCAGGAACTAAATGCTAAAGTTTTATTTTGTGTACTCAAAAATATGCTTTATTATATGTAACCTATAGGGAAACTATTATATTATGAAGTATGATTCTGCAGATAGGATTTTATTTGTACACATTTTGTTGAGACATTGCTCATTTACATTTCCACAGCAAAGGTTGAGCCACATTGATCCACACGCGATCCGGCAGACGGGTTTGTTGAATAAGATGTGGATGGTACTAACTTTGACCTTAACAGTGTTTATATGTGAAAAGAAGAGTTATCTGTGCACTCCATATAAAGTGGGTAATTACTGCTTACACAATTTAAAAGACTTATAGACTACACAGATAAATATTTCTATGGAAAATAGTGTCCTTCAACAAGTCAGTTTACAGCTGGAATGCTAGTCTGACACTGCTGTGGGTTTGCTTTAGCAACTCGTCAGATGCACACCACACTCATAAAGTGTAGGCTGAACATGTAACTGCTGTCTTTATATTGCTTCATTTTATAACTGTTTCAGTCTAAATGGTTTTGTTGTTCTTTTATTTTATGTAATTTATTGGTTGGCTATTGTGAAAACTTAGTTTGTGATGATGTGATTGTGACACAAGTGGGTCAGTGCAATTTTGACATAACTTGTGTACTGTTTCATGACTGTTAGTTAACACTTCCTAGAAATTAGATCTGACAAGCAAATAGCAAGAGTGGACCCTGCTTAATGCGTTGCTAGGAGATATGGGTGGCTTAAAAAACATTTTTTTTAATGCAATATACAGCCAACAAGGTATTTTGCTGTGTAAGTATCGTGTAGATTGGTATTCATTTTGCTGTAACATTATATGCAAAGATAAATTGCTGTTGTTAGCTGTGTTCAGTTTTTACTGTAAACTTAAAGTCTTCGAATAAACAAATTGCAAAGAACTCACTTGTGTCTGTCTGCGTCAGTCGGGAATTAAAAGATATCTATTGCATATGGCACACACTACTTAAACAATTTTAGGATATCAGAAAAGATATCTGTGTGCTTATGAGGATACACTGAACTCCTTTCTTGCATAACAGCCTTGCATAACTGTGATTGGTTAATGGCTGCTGCCACAATACAAGCCGCTATAAAGGCTAGACTTTTTACTTGTGGGAAGGGGTGGCCTAGTGGTTAAGGTCTTGGACTGATACCAGCACCACCAAGCCACCACTGTGGGCTCCTGAGCAAGGCCGTTAACCCCCAATTGCTCAGTTGTAAGTCGCTCTGGCTAAGGGCATCTGCCAAATGCTGAAAATGTAAATACTTATCGGAAGGTCTGGCAGCTAGATTTGGCTGCTAGATGGAGGGGATACTTTAACCTTGGTTGAATATAATTCAGTTGACTTTAGAGTATCTAGATCCTCTAGTTTAGTCTAGATTACTGATTTAAAAAAAAAATCAAACCTGGATTAACACAGTTAATATATAGGTAATACCTCAAGTGTAATATTGAAGTAAGAACAGCTTTAAAGCTAACCTATAAAAGAGCTTGTAAAATGAACACCAGAAGCTATTGGTGAGGTTGCATTAAAATGATCACTGTATTGTTTTTAAATTATATAATTATTATCATCATAAAAGTTAGTCAATTTTATTTTTATCAGTTAACATCTGCATAAGGTTGATTGGTGCTTCTAAATTGCCTATAGTAGTGAATGTGAGTGTGGTTGTGTGTGTGTGGCCCTGCAATGGACTGGTGACCTATCCAGGGTGTATCCCCTGCCTCTTGCCCAATGTCTGCTGGGATAGGCTCCAGCAGACTCCCGTGACCTGGAAAGGTTTGGGAATAAGGAGGTATAGAAGATGAATAAATTAATGAATATTTTTCAAACCTCACAGATCTGACTTGAGAAACGTAGTGGTGTAGGCATAGTGGTTAGCACGGTCGCCTAACAACAAGACGGGATGGGGTCTTTCTGTGCGGAGTTTGCATGTTCTCCTCCGGGTACTCTGCTTTCGTCCCACAGGCCAAACACATGTGCATTGGGTTGATTGGTGATTCCAAATTCCCCATAGGCGTAGAAGTGAGTGTGTGTGTGTGTGTGGTTGTTTGTCTATGTGTGGCTGCAATGGACCTGTCCAGGGTGTACCCCTGCCTCTCGCCCTATGTGCGATGGGATAGGCTTCAGCAGACCCCTAATTTGGAAATAGGCGGGTATAGAAGATGAGTTCTGGAAAGGCTTTCCACTAGATTCTGGAGCATGCTGCAGGAGGTTTATTCAGCCACGAAATCACTAGTGAGATCAGACACTTAGTCAGGGTGTTTGATGGACTTGAGTCAGGCTCAGGGCTTTGTGCAGGAAACTTGGGTTCCTCAGGTTTTAGATTTTTCTAGAACCTCTGCTGTGTGGTTGACCCTGGTTGACTCAATTCCCGTATCATAATCAGGTAATCTGTAGCTTATGACTTTTTGTTACCCCAAGCAAAATTAGTATTGCCCCTGATTTGCAGACTGACATTTTCATTGAGCAGACTCCCCCCTCTCATCATACAATAGCGATTGGTGAAGGGCCTTGCTCAAGGGCCCAACCGTGGTAACGATGGTGCTGGGAATCGAATCTCGCAGTCCAACTAGAGGTTTTTCAATCTAATGAACAACAGTGGCAGTGCAGTCGCATAGTGGTTAGCATGGTCGCCTCACAACAAGAAAGGTTTGATTCCTGGGTATGGGGTCTTTCTGTGCAGAGTTTGCATGTTCTTCCCGCTTTCGCATGGGTTTCCTCCGGATACTTCGGTTTCCCCCACGGTCCAAATATCTAAGGTTGATCGGTGCCCATAAAAGTGAAGGTGAGTGTGTGTGGGTTTTCGTCTATATGTGGCCCTGCGATGGACTGGCGACCTGTCCAGGGTGTACCCCTGGCTTAAGCCTTATGTGCGCTGGGATGCTAAATGAATGAATGAATGGATGAATGAATACACCAGTGACATCTTTTGGTGGAAAAGGTGAATTGCTGTCCGTTTTCGCTCACGAAAACGAATGTCTGCTTAAAGTGCAAACAAATCGGGCGGATTACCTTGTACTTAGAGGGTTTCGTCTTTTTACTCACAAATTAAACATTTTTATGAATGGGGAAATAATTTATCCGCTTGCCTTTTAAAATATTCTCTCACACGAGAATGAAGATATAAATTGTCAGTCTAGTAACAATCCACCAATTTCAAATATCTCGTTAACGTTTGCTAAGAGTTTATGTTAAACTCTTATTTTATACCGAAAGCGGAAACGGAAGTGACGACCCCTCCAACTCCGGAAACGGCTAGCTTAGCTTTCGGCTGTTTCATTTAAAGGTTAACTGTACAAACTTTGTTGTTGCGATTCTTTGGACGTAATTTAATTTAAACGTAAAACCGCGTGGGCGTATGTTAAAGCTGAAGGTTAAGGGCAGAACAATTAAATAGGACAAACAAAAATGTCTTCCACTTTCCAGGCATTTTGTAGATTTCTGGCTAACTAACAAGAAGTAGCAGTTAGTTGTTTGAACTAACGTTAGCTAGCGTGATTAGTACTGGTTTTTTTTTATTGTTGATTTGGTTTGTGTGCTGTGAATGTACGTTTCGCTGATTAGTTAATTGAGGGGCCATGTTTGGGCTCGTCATGAGTTAGCAGATCGCCATGGATCGATGCGAACGAACGCGCATCTTTCGCATGGGCTTTTAAGCTTGTAAGACCTTTTTTAATGGGAGCCGAGACTCTACTTTGCCAAAGCTGTGGGCGATACTCGCGCAGACGGAAGAAGAACCGGAGGCCCAAAATGGAGTCACTGGCAGGCTACGTTTATAAAGCGGCCAGTGAAGGTAGAGTCTTGACCCTGGCTGCTCTTTTACTCAACCATTCTGCATCGGACACTCGGTACCTGTTGGATTATATAACGCAGTTGGCTGGCCAACGCTCGACTCCTCTCATCATAGCAGCAAGAAACGGCCATGATAAAGTGGTGCGTCTTCTTCTGGAACACTACCGAGTGAACACCGAGCAGACCGGTACTGTCAGGTTTGACGGGTAAGAACAACTCTTGGATACCCTTTTTTAGAGCTACATTCCTTGAATTTTTAACTTCAACCAAGCAGCTGTGTTTGAAGGCAATTTGGTGGTGCTGGGAACCAAATGTTTACCACTACACCCACAATGTGGCTTAGCCTAACAGTTGCAGGTTAGGGTCTCGCTTAAGTGCGGTGTTTCTGAGAATTCGAACCCATCATCTTTTGATTAGAGACTCGAAACCTTAACCACTAAGCATTGTGTTGAAATGAATATCACGTGGTAGGTTACTTATTGCTTTCTGCTGTCCTTGTCCCCATCTAGATATGTGATCGACGGCGCCACGGCTCTTTGGTGCGCAGCAGGAGCAGGACACTTCGAAGTCGTGCGACTTCTCGTTTCTCATAACGCCAACGTAAACCACACCACGCTGACCAACTCCACTCCGCTCAGAGCAGCCTGTTTTGATGGTCGTCTGGACATTGTGCGCTACCTGGTAGAGCATAATGCCGACATTGGTATTGCCAATAGGTACAACAATACCTGTCTGATGATAGCTGCTTATAAGGGACACACAGACGTGGTGCGCTTTTTGCTGGAACAAAATGCAGACCCGAATGCGAAGGCCCACTGCGGTGCCACGGCGCTACACTTTGCTGCCGAATCTGGCCACCTAGAAATTGTGACGGAGCTGGTGCGATGTCAGGCAGCTATGGTGGTGAACGGTCACGGCATGACGCCGCTGAAAGTGGCGGCAGAAAGCTGCAAGGCAGACGTTGTCGAGCTGCTTCTCTCTCATGCTGACTGCGATCCCCACAGCCGTATAGAAGCGTTGGAGCTGCTCGGAGCTTCGTTTGCTAATGACCGGGAGAATTATGACATCCTTAAGACCTACCATTACTTGTTTCTGGCCATGCTTGAGCGTTACCGTGACCCTGAGAGAGTCATTGCCAAAGTGCTCATGCCGCCTGTTGAGGCTTACGGTGGTCGCATAGAGTGTAGGACACCTCAGGAGCTGGAAGCCATTAGGCAGGATCGTGACGCTCTGCACATGGAAGGTCTAATGGTCCGTGAACGCATACTGGGCTCTTACAATTTTGATGTGTCGCATCCCATTGTATACCGTGGTGCCGTTTATGCAGACAACATGGAGTTTGAGCAATGCATTAAACTGTGGCTGCATGCCTTGCACCTGCGCCAGCATAGCAACCGTAACACACACAAGGACCTTTTGCGATTTGCACAAGTTTTTTCCCAGATGGTGCACCTGAAGGAGCCGGTTCAGGCAGCTGATGTCGAGCAAGTTTTGTGCTGCTGTGTTCTGGAGATCCGGCGTAGCATGGCATGCTTGGAATCGGCCTCTGAGGCTGAGCGTCCTGGCTGTACTGACAATTATGAATCAAACATTTTTACATTTCTCTACCTGGTGTGCATCTCCACCAAGACGCAGTGTGTTAACGAGGACCACGCACGCATTAACAAGCAGATTTACGATCTAATCCGGCTTGACCCACGCACACGAGAAGGCTCGTCGCTGCTCCACCTGGCTGTCAGCTCCAGCACACCAGTGGATGATTTTCACACGAACGATGTGTGCAGCTTCCCTAACGCTCAAGTCACTAAGATACTGCTGGACTGTGGCGCCCAGGTAAACTGTGTGGATAATGAAGGAAACAGCCCTCTGCATCTCATAGCACAATACAATCGGCCTATCAGCGACTTTCTCACTCTGCATGCCATTATTATCAGTCTGGTGGAGGCTGGAGCTCATACTGACATGGCCAACAAGCAGAAGAAGACGCCATTGGAGAAAAGCACCACGGGAGTCTCTGAGATTCTTTTGAGAACACAGATGAAAATGAGTCTAAAGTGCCTGGCCGCTCGAGCCGTCCGGCAGCATCACATCCGCTACCGAGACCAGATTCCTAAAAGCTTGGAGGAGTTTGTTGAGTTTCATTAATAGATTTTAGTTTCTAACTGTTTTAAACTAATTTTATGGTGCTGGGTTTTCTTGATCAATTTTTTTCAAGTGCTAGTCACATGGATCTAAAAATGGTTTTCACACCCTTATACATCTGATGTACAAATATTTATCTAGACAGATTCAAGATTATTCCTGGAAAAAAGCTGCATGATGCACTCACATGGTGTAGATTTTTCAGGCTGGCAATCGTTTGCACTTCCAATATTGAAATAACTCATTGATTGTATTGAGGCTAATAATAAGCAACTGATCTTGAACGGTCATGTATTTTATACAAGTGATTTTGGAGAAAAAAAAATCACTGGCAAGAATGGCTTTTTACTGACTGCACTTTGATGAGGAAGATTTACATTTTTTATTAACATATTTTATTAAACAAACTATTTAAAACATTTATTTTTAAAGGAACCTTCAGCGGAGAAATGATGTACTAAGGTCTAGATCTTTTCCATTGCCAAGCTGTCCACAGCGTATTTTTTAAATGCATACACTAAGCTGTTCCCCTGACAGGTCCTTTTTTAAATTTTTAGAAAAAAAATCCTAGATATCTAAATGATTGTGAGCTCATGCTTTGTTGCCTTATTCTAAATGGTGCTCAGATATTGTTTTTTTTATTAAATTGATTAAAGTCTCGGAAAATGGCAGCATGTTACGTGTGGCTTTATGTGCCTGTAGAAGGAAAAGTATATAAACTGAAAGGTCTAGAGTATTTGTTGTACGTTCTTAAAAACCAGTGGTTGTAATTGAAGAAGGTTATGCTTTTATTTTTAAAAAACAAGTTGACCAAAATAAAGCCAAAATTAAATGCTTTGTCATCTTTAAAATGATCACTGTCATTCAGGAGTTTAGCTCATGTTCTAATGATACTCTTTTAGGAGGAGCCCTAAACTCTTAAAAATAAACTTAAATGACTGTACACTTCATTGATGCATATGAAATTATTTTGATCATTATTTGCATACAGAAAGCAAGATGATGGATTATCATCATTTGGTTAAAGTTATGGTTGGGTACCATTACACCATTTGGCAGACGCCCTTATCCCATTTATCTTTTATACAACCGAGTAATGGGGGGTTGTTGGCCTGGTGCTGCTGGGAATTGGACCCCAGTCTTGTTGGTATTAGACCAACTCCTTAACCACAAAGCCACCACTTCCTATGTATATGAATAAATCCTATTTCATTTTTGAGCATTTAAAACTCCCTAGGGTATATAGTTATTTAACTCGTTAAGTTCATGTATATTTTGAACGGTGCTTTTTTTTAAAAAAAGTTTCATTTTACATTTTAACATATTTCTTTACCTACTACTGAGTGCTGGGATTTAGGATTCTGATAGGAGAAAAAACATTCTCTATCTCTGAGTAGCCTCATAAATACACGAAAAGCATATTTTGATTAATGTATGCAGACAGTAAAGGCATACAAATGTTAATCAGCTACATATGGTTAATATTTAGTCAATTGTTGATATTAAAATGAACTATTCGAATACTTAATTTGTTCAACATATCAACTTTGTGATTTTTCTATTAAAACCAGGATAAGATTTTTTTACTCAATGTTTTAATTGTTATAGTTTTTATTGTTTACTTTCAAATCAACTTAAAATGGAGCTATTTCAGAATAACAAACAGAAATTAAGTTATTTCTATCGATGACCTTTCTTCTATACCCAGCAGTAGCTCTTGCATAGTAAAACTGGCTTATCTTTTTTCTGTATCAAATAACACCACTGTTATATGTAAAATGTTCTTTAAAAAATGCTGCTCCTGTTACAGTGGGTTATAGAAGATGCATCCATGAAAGAAGTTCATTTAAGGTGCAATGGAGCATCGCTATTAATGCAGATTTGTAAAGTGTGTTTTATATGGCGTTGCTGTACTTCGTTCTGAAAGGAACTGCATTTGTCACCGGTTAGTTAGTGGTTCGAGTCTATGTACAAGTGCATCCACATAAATTTATGCTAAGTCACCATAATGTAAAATATGTGCTAAATTATTCATTTAAGCCTTTGTTTTTTTACATTTACAAATCTTAGATATTCTTTAACCTCTATGCTGTTCAAATCAAAATCAAGCTTTAAGACTTTAGTCATACAGTAAGTTTCTCCTCGTCAGAGATCCGCATCTTTACTGCATTGACATATTGTGGTCCTTGAATAAAAGTGGGAGGGCTCAGCAGTGCATAACAAGTGGCAAACGGCCTGAGTGCTGCGTAGACAGGCCCACGCTCCTGGAGCATCCCTGAGTTACAGCTTGGTGAAGAAAGACCACACCAGGGCTTTACTGCTGCTGTGTGGACTTCTTTTCCTCCTCATGTTGTCTCTCCCTGTGAAAGAATCCCAGCTACACACAAACAGATTTCACTATTATTATTTTTTTCTGTGAATGAAACATATTCATTATCACAAACTTTAAGGGTGAATATACAATACATGGCCAAATGTTTTGAGGACACCCTACCAGCACACCCACATAAATGTGTCCTGGAAGAACAACTGTTTAAAAGGTGTGGACATTTGGACCCAAGATAGATGAAGTGATATTTGGATAATCAGTGTTTGATTCCCAGCACCACCAAGTTGTCAATGTTAGGCCCATGTGCAAAGCCCTTAACTCCAAGTTGTTTATTTGTATAAAATAGAGAAAATATAAGTTGCTCTAAATAACAGCATAAATGTAAAGTGAATACAGTTCTCCCATGACAGTGTGCCTGTGCTGTTGCTGGAGCCTATCCCAGCACACATAGGGCGAGTGGCAGGGGACCCCCTGGACAAGGCACCAGTCCATCGCAGGGCCACACATGGACGAACAACCACACGCACACTCACTCCTACGACCAATTTAGAGTCAGCAATCAACCTAATGTACATGGACTGTGGGAGGAAACCAAAGTACCCAGAAAAAAACCTAGAGCATGCAAAAAAGACCCCTTGCCTGAGAATCGAATCTGCAACCTTGCTATGAGACGAACTGCTAACCACTTAGCCATTGTGCCATCCTTCACCAAACGTTAGTTACTGAAAATTCTCTCTTCTTAAAGGCACACTGTAAAATTCATAATAATTAGACTAAATCTAAAACAGTTTATATGGGGTAACAACACAAAAGATTTTTAAACAGAATGCTCTCTTTCTCTCTCTCTGTCTCAAATATTAACTACACCACGTGAGTACACAAGACTTACTTTGTTTAACAACAGACTATTTTAAACAACAAATCTGTTTAGTATGTGATGGAATATGTGGAGCCTCTATCATGGACGTCTCTATGTACTAGAGAGGCTATAAGTCTATTTGTGCTGTACACTTACTACAGAACACATGTATTACAATACATAAATACACTGATGTAGTGAGCTGTTGTTTCTGTGCTATAGAAACACTATATAAATAACGCACACCCAATGAGAGTCGATCATACAGCCAGGCTTAACTGTAAACTAATAAAGTCAGTTTTTACATATCTCATACTGACCTTGTTTATGGTTACATTTTGTGTATTTTCTGTTTTAAATTTACATTTGCAGTATTTGGCAGATGCTCTTATCCAGAGCGACTTACAACTGAGCAATTGGGGGT